>VYXC01005810.1:347431-474192 GCA_013397175.1 Platysteira castanea
GGACCTGGGCTCTTTTTACCTTTTGTTTTAACCCCTCATCCCTCCATCCCTTAACCTCCCCTTGTATTTTCCCCGCAATAAAATCCCTTTTTTGTTCAACTTTCCTGAGTTGTGAAGTTTTTTTTTATCACAGCTTGGTACAGGCAAGAAGAAATCAAATTTATCACTGCAAAGAAAGAAAATATATAAAAGGACCAATTATTTACCTCATGCTCTTGCAGTGAAATGCTAAGCATCACTTATTGATTATCATTCATGCAATTTTTTGACACTATTTCAAAGTGGTTTGAAAAACAAGGAAACAACTTTAATTATTTCCATAGAAACTTACTCCTCTTTTTAAGTAAAAAACTCGCTCTCGTTCAAAAAAAAAAAGCTGGACTCGTAAATAACCATGAATACACACCTCAGTACAAAAGATTCTTTAATACACTAGGCAGATAGACTTCTACTGTTAAATATCAACCTTCTTTTATCATCTATTTTGAAAAAAATATGCTCAAGGCCATATTAAGGTTTAATTAATGAAGAAACAACCATTGGGAATTGTTACTGTACATTATCTTATATAGTCAGTTTCCACTCTTTTCTTAATTGCTCTAAATCATTTTAGAGAGGTTTTCCCTAGTTCCTTCTTTATTTCTCCTGGTTTCAAAATTGATATAAAGCAAAAAAAAAAAGTCCCCTGGCTTGAAATAGGACAAGTCCACTAGGAATACATCCAGCCTAGCAGATTGAATAGAATTTTCTCAAGAAATTTCCAACATCCTTACATGGTTTAAAAAATATTTTCTACTTCCTTAATTTGGTACTAATAAAACAACTTTTGTTTTAATCTAATGTCATTTTACATGACGATGTATCCATTCACATTATGTATACATTCACATTTTTATGTGAATGTATAATAAAATGTAAATTTGGAAAACAGCTATATATAATCAGATGAGATAGAATTATGAAATCAGAAAAGATCAATCAGAACATTTCTTCATGCTGCTGAGGTAGGATTCAGCTTAAGATTCCTAAAATGCAGTATACAACTATGCAGTATACAACTGTAGGTCTCTAAGACTCGGCAAATGTAACATATTTAGCTAACTTTGACTTATTCTTGCATTTGGACATCTCTACAGCTCTGCATGCTACAATTGAGCTGCTTAAACAGAGACACACACACAACCAATTTGGAAAATTTGAATAATTATATTATTCCCAGTCTTCAGCTGCTCATACAAAAGAGTTAGCCCCTCCCACTCCCAGTTTTGTGTGAATTTGTATCTGTCAGACCTGCATGAATACTTCAGATACCTTTAGCAGACCAGAAAATACTGTTACATTTAAGAACTGATTCTCATCTCCAAGTTTCACTGACTGGTTGGACCACCTCACCACTGATGATGGTGGGAACATAGAAACATAGCCAGACATAGATATCTAAATTTTGACGGGTGAATAAAATTTTGAGGACCAAAAAGCTATTGCAATGTCCTTGTGCACATCTCCTCACTTCTAGACATTTGCTGGCCTGGGCTCAGGTGCAGCTGGGAAAGAGCATAGATAGAGGTCTTAGGGAAAATTGTTTTAAGAACTTGGTAGGGTCTGCCACCCTTTCCTCCCAAATGGAGCTGTGCTGCAGGGACTGACCTGAGTTCCAGCCTCTGCTGTGACATAGCCAGGCCCTTACCTACAGGGTAATGGCCTCCGCCTTGCCCTATCCCTAAAGAAATTTCCAGTGTCCAGGACTGGGCCTCTCCCAGTTTTCCCCAGCTGCCCTGCTCCCTAACTGGGTCAGTGAAACAGGTCCTGGCTGAGAGCTGTGCCCTGATGGCCCCCGGGGAACTTCTGATGCCCTCAGGCAGCCACATGCTGCACCTTCACAGACTTATGAGCAGTCAGCAACACGCATCATCATCCATCTGGCTGCTGGAAAATAGGTAAAAACAGAGTACTAAATTTCTTACTTCTTGTTCTTGTTCGGTTAGAGGTGTTCGAAAATTATTCCAGAAAAACTCCATACTGGCAGGGATCACCTACGCAAAAATAATTTAAAAGTGAGCAGTTAAAAAAAAAAGAAAAGGGATCCATTGAAGATATTTGGAAAGAACAACTGTAGGAATTGGGACTTTAGAAGGAAAACTGCAGTGTCAGGAAAATATCTAGAGAACAAGATTATCTCCACAGGGTTGCTATCCTTTTATTTCCACTGATGAGGAATACATAATGAAAACCTTGGCCTTCACCTACATCCTGGTACAAATTTGTACCAGATCTGTGATGTACAGCCCATCGCAGATAAGCAAAACAAAAAACGGCTGGTGTGGGAGTTGCCTTCCTGAGGAATTTCTAGGAAACGTGTGTGGAGCCTCTGGCTTCTGGCATCATCCAAAGTCATGGTAGATTGACAGGCTCTAAATAGAAACTTCTGCAGATGGGAAATCAGATTTCTTGAGATGATTGCTGAAGTCTAGGATGGGTAAATAGAATACTCTGCAGAGGGAGCAGGCTGTTGGGTACTTCTCATAGCTGAAAAAACTCTTGATCAACCCTCTTAATACAATGAGTATAACACAATGAGTACATCTTCTCACATGTGAGGGAAGAACATGGCCCAGCATCTGAGATATTCAAACTGATTTACAAAAGACAGTCATAAAGATGTGTAAGGCTAAGTGCGTAAAGTTAATTTTTACAGAATGACATACTTTCAGAAGTGTGCTGCCTGTCTCCTATATCCAGATTCCTGAATATTAATATTATGGGATGATGAGAATTTCCTGGCTTTCTGACTAGAATATAATGATAGCTGAATAGTACCAAGAGATGAAATTTTAGTATTCTATAAAATCCTCACATATAAGAGTAAAGGGATGAATTACTCATCCTGGAGACAAAAGTTCACCTGTGGATGAACTCTCAAAGATATGTTGTGCAGACATTTAGTTTTTGGACTTTCAAACATCTTTGGACTTAGCATAAAGGTATTTAGTACATAGCTAAACACAATAAAACACAAGTGCATTGAGACAATTAAAAATAAATAGAGTTCAAATTTAAGGAGAGCATAGGGTATTTTAGCTAGGAATAAATAATCATCTACACAAAACCAAACAAATCTGATAGGGAAAAGAAGGAGGAAGCTTATGCTTTCTGGGCTTAACAAAAGTAAATGTTTTGTTAGATAGGTGGAGGGGGGGTTTTTTTGGTTTAGTTTTAGCTCGTGTCTCAAGTCAGGTGCAATCTTGGAAATTTGAAACCTTCTTCCTGCTAAACTCTAAAAAATATTAAGGAGAAAAGTCCAGAAGATAAAGACAGGCAAATCTAGGACACACAACTGTTCTAGGCTCCATATTCTGTGGAAGAGAAATTTGAAATATAAGTTCTCAAATAGTTAAGACACAGTTGCAAAGTGGAAGAGGATGTTGCTGAAAATACTTGAATTGGATAAGAATTAATGAGCTTAAGGTAGACGGAGCATTTTTGTACAGCGTTTTCAGAAGTTTAAACATGTCCTGCTTAAACACTGGAATAGATCATATAAATCATTCTATGTAGAAAACATCTAGAGTCTACATCCCCTTTTTTTGTAACATTAGCCTAGAATTCCTTTTGAATAGCATATTTCACTGTAGGTTTGCAGCTGAACTTGCTAACCTCTTCAATCTTTTTCAGACATGGTTTTTTTTGAATTTTCAGAGATAATCCTTGAAGAAAAGCTACTACCTTCTTTTATTTTTTTTTATTTCTTGATGATGTATAATTTAAAAACCTATTTTTTCTTGATTTAATCATTTGCTTGCTCTTTCTCACTGAGACAAATTCATGTGTTTAACTTTAGTTTTTCATAAACTGCCGCACATAAAATATTAATCTCAAAGCAACAAAGTCATTATTTCTGAAGGTTACATACTGCTTTAGCAAGATGATTGGCTATTGTAATTAGAGCTTAATTGTTCAACATTTAAATTATTATTGTTTTAATATTCTTGTCTAAGATCACATTAAAAAACTACTCTTGTGAACAAAGAATCTTATATTTGCCGTTTTACCCATTTTCATTCTTTAAGATTGCTTAATGGATGTTTTTCTCCAGGTGATAGGTGTGTGTGCTATAGTAATTTCTTAAGACAACAGAGTTATGTTGAAATGGATTGCATAATATTGATTTGCATTATCTGAAGGTCTGACTTACTCCCTTCCCTTTTGTTTTTTTTTCCCCCCAGATATTTTGTCACACTCTATCACCAGGATGTCCGAATTCTGTGAAATGAAACTGTTATAAAGGGAAAAGAAATATAGGAAGGCAAAAGTATAGTGAAGAGGTAGAGATGGATCAAGTATTCCTGCTGTTGTTCATGATTTGCAAATTCATTTGTCTCTAATACCTCTCAGTTTTTAGTTTGCCCTTCAAGTAAAAGCTCCACCCCAAATTTTCTTCAGGTAAAGTAGAATTAAGTCTGAATTTGCACGCAGGCAAAGTGAAAAGGAAAATTCCTTAAGGGATGCCAAATATCTACACAGGTGGAAATATTCTTTAAAGGAAAAAAAACATCCATGAAGAAAAAGAATATATTGCCAAAGTGGACACAAAATAGACAGTTTTCCTTTATGAAAGTAGAGGCTAAATTTCAGTTGGCTTCATATGGATGCTCTGAAAAAAAAACCAATGTGGAAATTCTAGAACACTTTTCCCTGTACTTGGATGCACCACTATGAGCAAACACATGTTTTAAGATAAAGTTTTCTCAGCATCAGACTGTCCATGGTTGTGTTGAATAATAAATAAGTAACAACACAAGGGAATTAGCACTACAGTAGAAAGAGAACAAAAATAAATTAGTCTCTAGATAATAAGCCAATGAGGAAAATACAAATGCATTTCAAGAGTACAGATTTCCTGGCATTTATACCTACTAAGGAAAATATTATATGATTAAATTAATATCCCATCTCAAAGCTCATTTTCTTCTCATTACAGAAAATATTCCAAAACAAAGCAACGTATGAACTTTTTACACTTGCAAAAATCAACAGTGGGCAACACAAAAAATCTACTAAGTCAATTTTTGCAGATTGAATTTTAACTGCTATTTTAATATATATGATGTTAAGGTGGGTTGAACCTGTCTTTCTCAATTAGACAGAGGAGACAAAATGTAGCAGAATGCTCATGGCTCGAGATAAGGACAGGCTGTGGCTCTGTTTTGGAGCCAATTGGTCTTGACATCATCAGACACAGAGGAAGCTTCTGCCAGCTTCTCACATAAGTCACCCCTGTAGCCCCACTGCTACCAATACAGACAAGTCCAAAATATTTGCATGTACTCAGAAGATTTTCCCTGACTGGGATGAGTCTCAATCTTTTCCAATACATTGACAAAATCCTTTGAAAATTTTGCTGCAATTTATAAACACTAGTCTTGTGTTAGTACCACCAGTTATTACTCTCTTTAACCAAACCAGATTTAAAGAAGTTATTTAGCAATTTCCCATCGATTTGTTTTCAAATCTTCTAAGCTGCATTAAAATGTGCTGGTTTATTTGCTCATCAGCAGAACTAGCCTGTTACTAGTACCTAATATGATAGGAAGTAGATACTTTACAGTAGTAAATTACCAATTTCTTCTTGTAGACTGGATCAAAATTCATTCAAGGGATCCCACAGAAAATCTCTAAGCAATTTGGACTTGACAAACAAAAAAATCATGATATTGTGTGCTAAAAAAATAATTTTCTCTTTGTCCCTAAAATTAAGTATATTGAGTAGTTTAGACATATCCAACATATTATGTTTGGATATATAATCCAAACAAAGAAATGGATACACCTGTAATCAAAAGTGAATGTGCTCAGCAGCCTATCCAAGCAATTTTACTTGTTTTCCTGCATGCCTGAATTTCTGTTAACTTTGGTCCTTAATCCCACAGAAGGAATCTCCCAGATATGCATTTTTCTGTCATACTGTGAGAGAATGGAAGGACTGCTGGCTCAAAACATTTCAGGAGCACATGTGTAGGAGAAAGGGACGAGTCTTTCTCTGGTGAGATGGTGCCCTGCTGAGCACACCCTTGGGCCTGTATTCCTGCCCCACAGTAGCCACAAATCCCTGGCATAGTGGAGGCAGTGCCCCATGACTCCCCTGGAGCTCCTAATCCAGCTCCTAAGTGGTCACCAGACCAGAAATCCCACCTGGGGGAAGGGCTCAGAAAAACCAAAGCATACTTAGGGCAGAGCACAAAGTAACCGCAGATCTTGACCCTACTTCTTGTATTTTATATGAGTTGGAACACCACTGAAACCCAGGAGCGGCAGCTGTACTTGTTCTTTTCTATCTCTCTTCGCTCTTTCTCTCTTCCTCTCTTTTCCTTTGTTCTTCTTCTAATTCCTTATTCTCACATTTTGAGTATCTTAAAATCAGATAGGTTGGAGTTTGCTCAACTGAATGGGCTTGGAATTTGCTAGGTTAATGCTTTGGGAAACGCTTTATGTTGATGAAATCTTGTTTTAAAATTTTTCATAGTTCCCTGATTTTCGTAATTTTGCCAGTAAAATTTTTGTTGTTTTGACCTCTTGAGGAATGTCTTGATATTTTTGTTGATATATTCAGTGCTTCTGACTTAGAGTACATAAAAGAATCTTAAGGCCTTCTAAGAGACTCATCAAGTGAGATCTGGGGCCTTGCACTTATATCACTCAAAATATCTGTTCTAGGAACCATTAAAAGACAAATTGCATAATCAGAGCCTTACTTTTTAGTATTTTTGTTTATGTAAGATGATATGCAGAACTATGACTTTTATAACTCAAATTCTCCGTATTTTCTAAGAAACATCAGTGTGGGGGCCTGCCCCCCCGCTCCCCCAGGGTGGGAGGGGAGCCTGGGGAATGCATGGCAGAAAACGGGGTTTCCGGAGCCCCTGCGCTCAGGTCACGTGTTCTCGAGCTGTGCTTGTGATTGGATGTTTTGTGTGGCCCGCCCGGGGAGCGATGGGGGTTTCCCCGGGGAGCGGGGTCAGTCTGGGCGAGTGGCTGACCATGCTGGTTGGGCCCCAGAAATAAAGACCTGATTAACACCTTATAAAACACCGTGTCCCTAATTCTTCCATGAGCCGAGGCTGCTCTCAGAGGCAATACCGGACCACAACACATCAGTCCTGAATGAATTAAAAAAAAATAAACAAAACCAACAAAACCCAATAAAATAGAGCACCACATCGTGTGACAAGAAAATCTGTGATCACAATCAATCTCAATGCAGTCTTTCCAAACCTAATCGGTCCTTTGAAACTTCAGATAAATTACTGGCTCACCACCATATCAGTATACTTATGAAGACACCTATTCAGAATATCTTACACACTATCAGGTTTTTACTTAGTTTTTTTCCTTGACTATGACCATTTGTTTTAACTGCAACGTTTCAACACTTTTCCAAACAGGTCTTGCCTCCATTAAATATGAATTTTCCCTGTCTCTGAATTTTCATTTAGGCTCACAGGTTAGAGAAATTTTGGAACTTCTACACAAAATATAATGAGAAATTGGGAAGCTATTTAGTAATTTTGTATTAATTTCTTCAACCAATAATTAAAATATATATATATATACTAAAAAAATCAAATTCCAAAACAACTGAAGGTCACATTGTTAGGCTAAGGCTCTTTGCAAATATATACTATATTTTTAAAACTTCCTAGATACTTGACTGCCATTCCTTTCAATATATTTGATTGCATTATAACCAGCTTGCAGGAGGAATCCATATAGTCTGAAGCATAGTGTAGAATGAAATAAATAATCAAATCTTCTATGCTTTTTGATGAGTAATGGCATCTGCTTAAGGGAAAAAAAAATGCAAAAAGAAGCATTTCAGCTCACATAGCCCATGCCAGATGGTCTGCTGAACACAATAATTCCTTGCCTGTTAAGAAATCCTAATTACTGATTTAAAAGAAGTAATTTAGGTAATTTAGTAATGGTTTCATCTGACATAGCTCTAAAAGAAAAAGTAAAAATAAGAAGAATGAAAATATTTATGTGAGAGGTACAATTTCATCATTTAGTTTTCATATGCAAATCTATGATACAACAGGGATTATTCTGCATCTCTACACAAACAAAATCCCTTGATTATATGGTACCAAAAATTGTTGTGTTGTACTAAATCCTGTACTTTCATTCCTTTGTTTTCTCCAGTCTTATGTATTCTTTACCTCTGTGCTAGCTATTCATTTTACATTGCATTCCATATGGACATCACAGAATAAAATTACAAATTTAGCCACTTTATTAAAAAGATATTTTAAAAAGGCAGATTATTTTGCCCAAAAGGATAAAAACCTTATGGCATTTTATGGAAGGGTATTGTAAAGTTCTGAAGCAATTTCAGAGGAAATAAAATTATTTTGAAGGGATAATAAAACTTTTTTAAGCACTGTGAGTGTACTTCATGATTTGTTATATCCTGTCAGCTAAAAAGAACATTCACACTAATTAAATCTCCCGTGTCCATAACTTCAGTGATTGGTATTACTGAAATACCACATTGGATGTAATAGACTTTGCAAATCAGTCTAATATCTTCGTGCATGTTGCACTGAGGTCTTTCTTACATGCATATCGTGCAGTCATGTAGGCCTGCATATTATAATCAGGATAAATTTATTTTATCATTTTACACTGTCATGACTAAACCAAAGAGAGTAATCTGGTCCCAGATGCACATTTAAAAATCTCTATCTTAAAGGAGTCTAATTTCACTTGTGCATAGACACACAAATTTCCAAGAGTATTTCTAAACCAGACTGGAAATTGAAAGCTAAGCAACTGACTACTGAGAATAAAAAGGAGGTTGGAACTTCTATATATTTATCTTGCAGTTTTATGCACCAGAAATATCTAAGGGTATTAGATGACAAGTGTTGCTCTGAAGCTAAAATATAGTTCCTTTGTAAAAGATTTAACTTAAGCCACATGGGTTTGTTTTGCTTTAGTTTGTTAGGTTTATGCCTTTTTTTTTAAGATCCCACAGGACAGTATATGTTACTAGGACATCATTTGGGATAGGAAAAAGAGACTGATCTGAAAAAATATCAGTGCCTAGTGTGATGTAGCTCCTTAGGGCATGTCTACATTATTTTAAAGATACTTCCTTCTACCCTCTCCCGCACTAAGAAAATTAAAAAACAGCAAATGATGCGTGCGTGAATTAACAAAAAGCCTCATGCTGAATGAGACTGAGCAACCTTTTCACTCACAGTGTTTAATAACTTCTATCTTGGGTTTCAGATTTTGTAGGCTCTTGCTTGTTTTAAATCACCCTAACTGGCTCTTTGTCAGATGAAGCCTACTAATGTTTCTAGCAATAGTTAACTTCCAGGATTGTTTCCAAAAAGTAACATGGATGATTTTGTTTCTCACTGATGAATGACCCTTCATCTTCATCAAGAAAGGACAGCTAATAAGGCAGACAGTTAAACACACAGTACCTCCATAACCTTATATATCTTATCTTGTTGAATATGACCCATGCTCATCAAGAAAAAATGCTACTATTTGGAGATTTCTGTGTTTCTACTTGTAGCCAATCTCCAACAAAATTGTAGATGATACTGTGGTGTGTTAGAAGCATTACAGCATTACAAGATATTCCAGGCCTTCTCTGAAGCTTTTGCTGACCTTGAGAACAAAAACTGCTGTGGTGCAAAAGGACTTTGCACAATATGGATGAGAACTAGATCCAGCTATTGCTGTAAAAGACAGAAAAAATATATTTCTATAAATGCATAAGCAACAAAAGAACTAAGCAGAATCTCTTATTGGATGTTGGGGGAAACATACTGCCAAAGGATGAGGAGAAGGCTGATGTGCCTAATGCTGTCTTTGCCTCAGTTTTTAACAGACCAGTTGCTCTCTGTTCCAGTGAACTGTAAGACAGGAACAGGCAGCTGAGTGAAGCTCCCATAATCCAAGGGGGAATTGTTAGAAACCTGCTACACTCTTTAGACACACAAGTCTGTGGAGTTACCCCCCTCACACAAGTCTGTGTGGTTACCAGCTGAACTGCTCACTGAGCCACTTTCCATCATTTACCAGCAGTCCTGGATAACTGGGCAGGTCCCAGTTGACTGGAAGTTAGAAAACATGATGTCTGTCTACAAGAAGGCTGGAAGAAGGATCTGGGGAACTACAGGCCTGTCAGGCTGACCTTAGTATCAGGAAAGGTCATAGAGTAGATCATCTTGAGTTCCATCAGACACAGGACAACCAGGTGATCAGGGCCAGCTAATATGGGTTTAGGAAGGGAAGGTATATATA
This sequence comes from Platysteira castanea, assembly GCA_013397175.1. Lineage (NCBI taxonomy): Eukaryota > Metazoa > Chordata > Aves > Passeriformes > Platysteira > Platysteira castanea. The sequence continues at coordinate 357,749 of VYXC01005810.1, forward strand.
TCTAGGATATCACTCTCCATGCTGTTGAATGATGGCACTCCCTGTCATGCTTTTGGCCCATTTCAACTATCATTTTTCCAAACAACATATGGACAGTAGGCAAAATGCTGTGTTTCATAGGCAGAAAAAAAAAAGAAGATATGCTGCCTTTGGCATAGTCCTCCAGTATTGTCTCTGCAAGCAAACCTATCCATGTCTTATCCTGTGAAAAGGCAAGAAACGTGCTGTGGTATAGTCATATTTTTCATAGACAGTCTCTATGGATTGTAGCAACTTCAGATGGCAAAGCTGAAGCACCAGTGAGTATATCCGAATAGTAATGAAGTGTCTCACTGAGCAGTATGCCACCTTCAGAACATATGTGGGACAGCAGTGGTAAACACGAGAACAATTTTGTTCTGCACAAAATTGATCCTGTACACAGCTGTGCACGCATAAAGCCTGACCAGATTTCTCCTCATCTGAAAGGAGCTTGTTAGAAATGATGACACTTTTTTTAAAAGTGCCACAGTTCAGCAATGAGTGACAAAGACAGCTCATATTAGGAGCATATTGATTCCCATTTTTTTTCAGTTTGGCTCTTCTCTTACCTGTTGGGTAAAGTGGAAGATGCCAGTTGGTAAAATTTTATGACAAAAGTAGAGAAATTTGCTCTAGGTAAATTATGAGCTTATAAACTTGTGTTCTGGGTGTGCAAGGACTGGAAGGATGAAACCTTATGGATCATGACAGCTGGAGTGACTTACCAGGGTAGTCTGTTCAAGGGGTAGACCATAGTGATGGTCCACTTGACACTGGCAATACATTAACCCAGCCTTGTACTTCCAGGTTTGCCACCTCACGGTAAATTGCTTAGGGGTACAGTCACAGGAGGCAGCTGGAAGACAGATGAGTAGTGAATGTATCTTTGGTGTTGTGTTAGAGAGTTTTGCATGAAAGTAGGTAGAAGAACTTATGGGAAACACTCCTTGCCAAGGCCTGTGGCAAATAAGTGACCATCCCCTTTTAAGAATTGAGTATACACAACTTCATGGGACCTGATGGGACAGAAAAAGAGGCAAAGGACAGAAATTATACTGAAATGTAAAAAAGATATTTTTACTCTGGTGATGGTGAAATGATGGAAAAGACTGCTCAAAGGCATGGAGCATTCGGAGATAATCAGAAGCAGATGCCAAACAACCTGTACTAGATAATCTTGGTCTAAACAGGCATGCTGGACTAGGTGATCTCCAATGATGCTGTAATTCTGAGAAAGCTAACATGTCCTTAATAGGTGGGAGGCTAAGCAAAAATTCTGGGAAAAAAAAATCAAAACAGCCTGATCTTTCAGCTGAGAATACTTCAAGGATTCAAATAATTCTACGCAGAAGAAAGGTAAGAATATTGATGTACAAATAATTCATTTGGAGAAAGTTGATGACTTACAAATTAATTAACTGAACCACACCATATTTATTCAAATTGTTCTCCTTCAATTTAAAAAAATATTATTTTACATAGCAGAAAAGAAATCCACTCTTTTCCCTGAGGCTTTTTGAAGGTATACTTGTTAGAATACAGGAGAAAGGACAGTTTTAAGACTGAAAAATACCAATGTCAGGTGTGCTCCAGTCTGCTGAACTTAGAAATCTGTAATGCCAAAATTTTGATGTGAGAGAACGAGCTTCATAAAATTCCCGGTGGAATATATGGAGAGAGTCAGATGCCTTTGAAGGTCTGTAAAGCAAGTGCCATTTGTATAGTGAAAGTTTTTTCTGTATTTGGGGGACACATGAGGCAGATTTTTCCTAACTGGAAATAAATATGTCAGTCATGCAATACCCTGTTTTGGTGGTTCATTTTTAAGTCAAAATTCAATTTTAACCACAGGTAGATATTTTCAGTTTGCCAGAGCTCTCTTTAAATACTCTGATCTATGAAGTTGCATCTACCTTCTTTCTTTAATTTTCCCTTGCAAAGAAAGCTAAATCTTCCAGATTTATTCTTAAAAATATCCAAATTTTGAGAAACTCAAGAACAGATTTAAAATTATCTAAAATTTGTCTAAAATTATCTTCTCATAATTAACATGCTTCTTTCCAAAATTTTACAATAGCAATTTCTGCTCTTTGACTTCACCCTTATTTGTTGACAGAATGAGACAGAAAAAAGTGTCCAGTGTCCGGGAAATGACTTTATGTGTTCATCATTTTTCTGTCTTTGAAGAATAGAACTAGAACCTTGTAAAATGAAATTTATTTTTAATTGTATAACTCCCTTTTTGTTCTTGTTATCAAAATGGTATTAAAATCAATAACTAGAAAGCATTTGATATTAGAGATACCTTATAAAGAGATTAAAGCACCCAGTACAACTGTGCAATCTGAAAAAAGGGTAGTTTCTACATTCAGTGCGTTATGCAAGTCATAATCCCAGAGCAAATATATGCAGGAAGAAGAACAGAGTTTAGGAAACAACAGCAGAAAATCCTAAACAGGAAAACAGTAATCGTGAAATATAGAAGCATATAAAGGATGTTCAGAGGGAAGATATACCAAATGCTGTGATCATAGTGAAAAGCAATTCCAGAGGAGCAGGAAAGCCTTTGGTTTAAGAAAAAGACCTGTTGACCAGTGGAATTTCAATTTCCTTGGCAATTCAAGCAAGGATATCCATTCTGCAATCACTAAAGCAGCGTTTACGCACTTCAAGGTGCAATAAGACTACTTCTTTACTGTTCAATGAACAACAGGATCAGTGGCAAATGGAGAAATCATCTTAGGGAATGGACTCAGTGAAATAAAATGCTAGGAGATGGTGAACATTTAAGGTCTGCTGATCTCATAAAGTCTAAAACACTCTGGAGACTACGGTGCATATGAAAAATGGAGCTTGCTAAGTATACTGGACTCCATAGAGCAGTCTAAAGAAAATGCAGCTTTACTCTTAAATGGTTAAATTAGAATCCATTACTATCAATCGAATGTAGACAATTTTATTACCTAAGAAATAGCTGAAAGAGATTGTAGTCAGTGTTTGCAATAAAAATCTATTTTGGCTGGAATGCTGAATGAATACAGATTTCAAAAGACTTGAATAGAAGGGCAGACAGAGATTTTAAAATATATAAATTTTTGTGGCCTAATGTTTTTTCCCCATGCACACATTCAGTGCACACTACTCCACAAGTGGTGAAAACAGGATATTTGGTTCTAAACAGACTTAATATATTTTTTATTACTTCCTTGGAAGAAGAATCATTTTGAAACTCTTAGTTTATGTGATTAGAGGTTCCAGAAGAACCCACAAACAACAAGGATCACAGAAGAAAAATAGCAATATTCTTATGAAAGAGGCAAGTCACTGCCCTGGTTCTGCTCCCAAATGTTCCAGGAGACCCTCAGCCTCATGGTCTGGGAAGAAAACATCACCATGAGTCAGCAGGAGTGGCTCTCCAGATGGCCTTGCAGACTGGGTGGTATTACTGCCTAGTGTTACAGAGCTAACGTTGGGGTGCAAGGGAGCAGCATTTTTGAATTTCACAAGACTTAGTGTGGAATGTTAGGGGAAGAAGCAAAAGAGGGAAAAGGAGGGAGGGATCAAGGTGGTTTGGAGAGAAATAAGCATAGGAAAATAGAGGAATAATACAATAAGTCGGGTCAGTCATGCTGACAGATGCTGACAGATGCTGGTCAGTGTGCTTGCCAGGCCGTGCCTTGCATCTGATCCATGCACTGTGCCACTATACCCTGTTTCCTCATTAAACTCTATTTGTATTTTCTGACTGCTCTGCAGAGCTGGTGCGATCTGGTGGGGTCAGTCAAGAAACCTGCTGGCACACTTGTGTGTGTATGAACACGTCTGTGTATGAGGTAAGTGAAAGCTAGAGCACCCAAGGGCCAGCTACAGGGTAGGCTGGGTGTCTGAGGCCAGTTGCTGGCCTTTTCCTGGATCAGCCAGAGAGACAAAGATGATGAGGACGTTGGTGTCATTCCTGGAGGACATTCTTGTTTGTGTAAGTGCTACATCTCCTGTCTATGTTGATCCTCATGGCCAGGTGTGTGAATATCCACATATTTATTCTATATGCTGTGACTCTTGGGGGTGTCCAGTGCAGGGCCAGGGGTTAGACTTTGATGATCCATGTGGGTTCATTCCAGCTCAGGATATTCTATGATTCTCTGATTTTATGAATCTGTATGTGTGTTTGCATGTGTGCCTATTGGGAAGGTGTGCTCAGCTTCACTTCTAGCTGGACCTAAGAAATGGGAGCTGCAGCAGTGCCTCCATCAAGCTACTGAACTCAGCACCTCCTCAGAAAAACAAAAACAGAAATACAAGTATAGCAAACATGAAGGTAATTTGGTGTTATTTATGGTAAAATTAAAACTCATGTTCAGGAATACCTGTATCTGAATAGCTAGCTGGTTGTGCAGAAAGAAGTAGGGGTTTTGTATTTCAAAACAAGATATTTCCACTAATTATAAATCATAAATCACAAAAGGTATGATCAGAGGCAAAACGGTTCTACATCTCTAAAGCATATGCAGTATCCAGTAATTCATATTTCAGACAGTTTATCTGAGTATCATTCAGAACCTATATTTTTATCTACACAAGCTTAAAGATGACTTCTATAGATTTACCAATTATTTTCAAGTCTAGCTATTTTTGTCAAGATCTGGTATAGAATTTTAATAATATAATTCTCACCTTCAAAATCAAACTTCTATAAATGTTGATTTCAATACAATCTGTGTAAAGTTACTGAAGCCAGTGGAAATAAAAAATGAGACCATGGTTTAACCGAACTTTCAAGTACCCATTTCTGACTGTGGCAATACAGAGAAAGGAAAAAGCATCCAAAGATCTCAAGTTTTGGTTGTATTTGCAAGGCCAGATTTTTGTTGTTGTTGTTCCAGAATACCAACTATACTTCGTGTAGAAATCCATATGTTGAGTAGTGGGATATTTTTTGGAGGTGGTCAGGTAGGGGTGTGATTTGCTGATTTTCTTTTTAAAGAAGATACTCTTCAAAACAGTCTCATTTAAAGAAGAATGTCCTCTAAATAGAGAAGACATAATACATTAGATATTTTTTATTTCCCTTGAATTTACCCTTTCAATGAGTGAAATTGAACTAAAATATGTTGACATTACATGTAGTACCATAATAACAAAAAAAAAGGAAATGTAAAAGTGAAGGTGTGGCTTTTAAGAATGTCAGGATTAATTATAAGCTCCCTCTCTGAGATGACAATCTAAGTTATGAGGAACCTTGAAGAATACATAGCTCTATCTCAAGCTAAGCAGTTTATGAAAGGTGCTTTTTGGCTTCTAAATTAAATCTTAATTTTTCATTCCTTAGGTGTCCTCCTTTCAATTTCCCTATAAATCTTCATTTCCATTTTTATATATCCTTTAGATATTCTTGCCTTCCTTTTTTCTTTCTTCTTGGTTGTTACACTTTTGTCTACCATGCCTCTTCAGCCTTTCATGATCCTGGTCTTTGTTCCTCAAGAGTTGGAGTTTGCCTTGTCCCCCTCACTCTGTGTTATAATTTATTCAGTTACTTCCCCACTGTGTTGAAGAATCCTCCCAGTATCAGTGCTCCTGTTCCAACAAGGGCTTCCATTATCTCTGGCTGTTACCTGTAACACATACTGAACCTGACTGCAGAGTAACAGCTCAGGAATGATCTTAGATATTTTACAGCAATGATATAACTACAAGATTTGAATGGAAAACTCTTAAAGAGTAGTAATTTTGGCTTCAAAGTTATAGAAAAACAAATTATTGCATTTAGATGTACTAGGAAAGCTAATTTTCATCTTCATTTAACTAACAGCTTAAAAAACAATTTACTAGCTCTTAATTTTGTATCATAGAATAAAAAAATAGTGGGACATAATTTGAGGGGTTCAGAGATACAGTAATGAATGCATGTTCAATATAGCTTGATTAGAAGGATTTCATGTTTGTTGTTTTTTAGATGCAATTTTTACTTAATGATAAATTAATGCGGTCTAAACTGGCCAGTGTGAGAACCTCACTAAGAAATTTTTGGAATTACTGCAGCATCAGATTGGTATAATTCTTACCTTACTGAGTGCAGTGACACTTTCTCGGTACTGAAGTGGTACAGTTACAATCATTCTGCACCTGTGTACCTGTGCAAATTTAAGCAATAGTGACAGCTCCACGGTTTTTACATCTGATTCATTAACGGCTGGTTATAGTATGCCTATAGTATAGTGTGCCTATCTTCTTTCTGCTGCTCTAAGTCTTTAAAACGCAGGGTATATATCATAAAAGTTACTAAAATGTTGCTATATAAGCAGTGAAAATTTGTCTATTTTGAAGCACAGCATGCCATCTAGTGGACTTACCTTGCAAACAGCACAGCAGATAGCAGAACTTCAAAACAGTGGTGAAAAAACCTCCTCATCACTTCTCCAAAGCTGAGCTGCAGTGTCCCACTATCCTTTCGTGTTTTGATTAATGAACAGCTGACATATTTGTGAATCTGTGCTTCCGACTAAACCTAGCCAAATATTTGAGATGGCATTTGAGTACTTGCTATTTATTCAAATAAATGGAAATTGAGCAGAACTATTTCGAAAGCTGTGCATGAAATATTAGGGTCTCTTTAATGAAAGCTAACTTTCAAGAGCAGAAGCCCAAGAACTTAATTAACTAGTCAGTGAGCCATTGTAGGGTAACTTACGCTTCAGAAACCATTCCTGTAGTTTCAGCTTTTTTGTTTTCTTCGTATTGGTACATACAAGAAAATACATTGTGGATGGAGACTTTGTAACCTGTTTAGGCAATCTGTGCCAGTAATTGATCACTCTCAGAGTAAAAATTTGTTTTCTACTGTTAGGATGAAACCGCTTGTATTTTGTTCTGTGCCCACTGTCTATTGTCCTGCCACTGGAAACCACTGAGAAGAGCCTCACTCTGTCTTCATTATATTCTTCCTCCAAGTACTACTATATATTGAGAAAATCCCCCTGAGCCTTTTTCTCTGTAGGTTAAATAGTAACAGGTTTTCCAGCCTCTCCTCACAGGAAGGCCTTGTCATCTTTGTGGCCCATCATTGGACTCTTTCCATTGGAGCCATACCTCTCTGTACTGGAGAGCCCAGAAGTGGACACAGGACTTTAGGTGTGGCCTCACCAATTCTGAGTAACCCCTGAGGGAGGACCGCTCCCTTGACCTGCTGGCAGTCCTTTGCCTAATCCAGCCCTGGATACCACTAGCCTTCTCTGCCATAAGTGTACAAGTTGGTTTGTTTTCAACTTGGTATCCAGTAGGATTCCCTTGCCCTTTTCTGCAAATCTGCTTTCCAGCTGAGTGGCCTAAGTACATATACTGGTACTTCCATTCCAAAAAGGAGAAATATTTTGGCCTTTCTAGCACATATTCTGGTGCTATCATGTATTCTGATACATATAAAAAGGAATTAATAATTTATCTCTGCTTTTTCTTGCCACAAATCCATACCAGACCTTCACCCTCTGAACGCACACATCATCGTGTACATGATTTAATAGATTAAACACAAAACAAGTTAAATCTGAAGAGCATATCTGTTAACTAAGTCGGCATTCTCTGATATTTCATGTGACAACTAAGTCATGACCTTCTCCTCTAGCAGCTAATAGTATTTCATCTTCAGAAAGCTTTCTGTAGAAGTGAGTACGTTAGCCATCCTCACGCTGCTGAGTTAATACATGAGCATTCATGTATCCAGGTGTGATAGCATGCAGCTGTCTGTCTTACCAGTGCCTAACAGGAAGGAAGAAGGAGAGAGGGCTACATTCAACATTTCTTGCCCTTGTTCCCAAAAGACACACAGCGGCAGGGCTGAATTATCTCTTTCTGCATCAGCGTGATTTGAAAGGACTGAAGCTAATTGTGAAATTGCACCCCAGAGGCAAGCTGGCTGATGAGCAGTACCAATCCTCTCAGACATTCCCCCTGCTGGCTCCCACTGCATTTTGAATCCAGCGACCTCAAGTTTCCCATGCCCCTTATGCGCTCACTGAAGAAGGAAAGCTTTTCTGAGGTTGCAAAATCTCACCTTGGTTCCCAGCTTCTGCTAAGATTCAAGATTATCCAGGAGTTATGCAAAATAGTCAAATGGGTTATGGAGGCATTCCCCACTCCCCACTTTTAACACTAGTGTTCATACACTAAAAACTGGATCATGTCAAACTCCTAAATGTAATGAAATTCACCCGGAGGAGGTAAGCATTTTTCAAAGGAATCCCAACTATTCACTATTAACTTTGAGAACTCTTGAAGGACAGTTGGATTTCCAAAGCAGAAGAGTAAGCACAGAGAGACAGAAAAGACAGAAAGACAGAGACAGACAGAGACAGACAGAGACAAACAGAAAGAGGGAAGAAGCTTCCTGATCATGTAGCCCAATCTTAGTTCCCAGAAGTGTACAACAACAGATCTATCCACAACCTTTGGAAAAATCAAAGATGGTGTTAAGAACAAATCACTTTGGATCAATGCAATGTGGAAAAGCAAAAAATGGGTTTCAAGGAGTATATCTCACTCTCTCTTTCTAACTTTAGCATTGGCTCAGATGACCTTACGACAGAACTTAGGACACATGGCACAAAGAAAAAAAAGTGATGGAGTAGGAGCGAAGCTTGCTAGAAAACTGTACACACTGACTAAATCAGAGGTTAACCATCATAATGACAGGTAGTTTTGATCAGAGTTCTTCTGTGTGTCTTTGACAGTTTCTAATCTGAACATAAATCAGTTGTCAAAGTGCAGCAGAAAGGGGGACAAGTGCTGAGATGTATAAACAGGAGTGTTGTTTGTAAGACCAAAAAGAAAAAAAGTTCCACTTTGGTCATAAACCAGAGAGCATGTAACACAACACATGTAGAAGTACAGGAAACATGACCTACAAAGAATGACTGTAGGTATGTGCACTGTTTAGTCTGTAGAATACTAAGAGCACAGTCTTTGTATGAAAAAGGGTTGTTGTTGCAAAGAAGAAAGGAATAATTCATACTTGGAGTCCACAGGGAAAAAAACCAAACACATTTCCATTACAGGAGATTCTTAAGGACAGATTTGACAAATATTTGGTAGGAAGAGTTTGGACAGAATTAATTTGAAAGTAAAGCAATCAGTTATGTGACTCTTGAGGTTAACTCTGGTTATAATTTCTGTGACTGTAAATGACAGACATTTTGACCAAACTATGAAGCTTATTTCCTGTGTCCAGGAGTAAAATTCCCAGAGGTTTCTGGTAAAAATTAAAGTCCTTTCTGTTCCTGTTGGATCTGTTGGAAATTTCAGGAAGAAATCAAGGCTCTCTGTTCCTTTATTTCTTTTTTCCCCCGCAGGAAATACTGAGGAAAAAAAAAAGAAGGAAACTTCTGAATTGTACAATGACTGTCTCTTTATACTTTACTTGAAGTTAAGAATATTTACTTGAAGGCAAGGACATATAATATTTTATAAATATTTTATAAATATTTATAACTCAGTCTTTCAGTGTAAGCTATTAAGAAATAATAGCTTTAATGTAATTTTGAAATAATTGCTTTGGAATAATTTAACTGTCTATTTTTGTCCTTCCTCTCCCACGCCAACAATGTTTTTTTTCATATATGTAATATAAAACATGACTGAATGAATAACAGAACTGAGAATTTTAAAAATAAGAAGAGACTTGTGAAAGGTGAAAGAAAGTAAGGTAAGACTTCAGACAGGGCTACTACCATCCAGAATTTCTGAGTCGACACTTCTATGACAGAAGTCTAGACACTGCACACCACTTTTCCTACAAAAAGGACAGTCTCAAAGTTGTACCAAGTTCTGGTTTAACTAGTTTCCTGGAGCTATAAAGCCCCAGCACTGTCTGTCTGGATGCTGAGAGGGGCACACAGCTCCCTGTAGTCTAGAGTTAGGAGTGGCTGGAGGTCCCCTGGGGTTCCATCAGGTCAGAGCCTGGCATCCAGGTCTGACCCATCCCCCTGTCCAGGAGCAGGGGGCCATCAGGCTTCTTCCTGGGGACAGGGATAGACCAAGGCCTGGCTGGATGTGGGCCTGTGGGTGGGCAAGGCTCAGCAGGGTCACGGCTGGGCAGGGCAGAGCTGTGGGAGTGGCTGATGGCACTGGTGGTGGGTGACATGGGGTTCTGGGCTGTGGGTGGGGTGGCAGGAGCCCTGGGGGAAACTGTAAATGAACAGTCAAGGCTGTTGGTGCTGCAGAGCCTTGAAAATGGCCTCCGAAATGTTAGATATTGCATTCTTGATGATAGGCTGCCCTGGGAATATTTTAAACAGTGTCTCATTATTAAGGATGGAGGAAAAAAGAAACAGATTTTATCAAACAGTAGCAAAAATAATTCAAAGAAACCCCAAACCCCACAAACTCCAAAACATCTAAACTAAAAAATTTTAAAAATTAAAAACCTCTTCCTTAAAAAAAAAAAGTTTCTTTAATAAACAACCTTCACTTTCTTCTCCAGTTTGAGGCCATCCAAAAGCTTCATGTGCAGTCCAGAAAAATGACAATAGGCCTACCTAAATGTGCTGTGGCATGCAAGGACACACATTCTATTAGCAAAGTTTACTTCTTCTGGCTTCACCCCAACTATAATGTTGAAAGATATTCCTAGATCAGTGCTTCCTTTCTCGTAAAAATAATGTTTTTCACTTTTTTGCCAACAATGTCCCGAGTCAGTCCTATCAGTTATTTTACAGTAAAGATCATTTATCCCTCATGCTTCACCCTGTGAAATAATTTCATGGTTCTGTTTTCCATACACATGGAATTTGTGTGTTTATGTCTCATAGCCAACTTTATCAAATACCTATTAAAATTAGATGTATTTATGGAATTCACACATCCTTTGACAGCATTTTTTCCAATTAAAGACTCTGTCCTAGCTGAGGTTCACTAATTGTCATACTTGCTATATCTTCAAAATCTCTCCTATGTAGAAGCAGCACAGTGTGGGGATACAGTTTTGCACTGAGGAGCAGGTGACAGAGGCGCTCTGACTGTTCTCAGGGCATGAGTGTAAATAAAGAATGACTGTGAAGTGGTGCTACCCCATGCAAAGGATTGCCATTACACAAAAGTGTAAGAAGACACTTGCCTGCTGTTCTTTTATTTAGATGAATTCATAAATACTCAGAACAGAAATTTGGAGTCAAATCATGCAAGCTACATTCTAATTCTACTCAGCCAATGATATCCTAATTGGACCCATACAAATCACATGCCACATTGATTCAAGTCATATGGAAAAGACTTTCATAAGATGTTAAAGAAACTGCCAAATGAAAGAATCCCTTGAGGGTTTATTTTGTTTCTGCTGTCCTATCATCTCACTCTTCTACGGGACTAGGAGAAAATTTGTAGCTTCACTTCATTCAAACAAGCAGGACTTAGCAAGTCTATGCAAACCTTGTCAAATGCTGAATGACCTCGGGGTAACTGCTTCTCTCCCTTTTTCCTAATGTCTCTCAAAGAACAATTTCATCAAACAGAGGAGTCTTCCAGCATCTCTGAGGGTCATTAAGTTGAAATTAATTTGCACAGGAGTGAGGAACAAATTCCAGAGAGAAGCATCCTTACGACCTCCAAAAATTTCCTTTTTGCTTGCATCTCTCTGATGGCCCATTGATTCCCTGGTTCATACCTGGTGCATTCCTGACTGCTAATGCACATTTTTGTTTTCTAGCTCTCTATCTTTCCCAGGGAACCTTTGTAATTGGGAAAAACTGTCATGTGCAAATAGTGTTTCAGTTGATAAAGTTAACGTAAAATTAGCAAACAAATCAAATTGCCACAAGCCATAACAGTTGAGCATGTAAGCAAAAGTCTCATGATACATCTTGCAGATACCATGGTTAGAGTTGTAGCTTCTAGTATTTGAATAGGGGTCAAATGGAGGGAGAATTTTTTTTTAATCTAATTAATTTAAATTCTTTAAATATATTTACTTAAAGATAGCTTTAGAAGTTTTCCAGTCGTTAACTAATTTGAAGAGGTGGTAGAAGATGAAGGAGAGAAAAATAGGAAGACTGTAGAACCGGCAATATCATTAACATCAGGTTATAGTTGAAAATGACATACTCACATTATCCTGATGGGTCCCAAACCAGTGGGGTAAGCACAGTTGTAAGTTTCTGAATGAAGCTACTGTAACCAGGAGAAAATGTCAACATCCAAAGGTTATGTTCTTACAAGCCACTTGACATATCCTATAATTTCACCTAATTCACCTATAATTCCTATATTTGTCAGGACATATTCACATGCAATTTTATCAAGTATGTCAGCATTTTTTATTCACTGACTGGAATGGGGGTAGAAAGAGGAAAGAGAAAAGACTGATCAAAATAAAATATATAGCTTTTCAATGAATTATAAAGTTAGGTAATTTTTTCGTTTTTATCTTTGTTTCTCATTCAGTCTTCCTCCCTTTTCCATCCCATATACACATTTCTTATCCTTGTATAAACTTGGACTAGCCACTCACCAGTGGATGAATTTATTTCAGTAACTAGAGATTCATTCCCCTTTATGCAATCATTTTCTGACACCAATTCACCTTCATATGAATTGCCTGAAGGCTGCACACTTGTACTGCATTTATTACGAAACTTATGATGACTTTTCCAGGCTTCAGCTGTAATGCATCTCATGTTAATGGAGGTCGAAAGAGCCAGAAAACTGTGCTTTTGGGTTTTTTTCTGCAAGTTCGTGTCTTCTTCTTCAGCACAAAATTTCAGCAGGCGTTATCCATTGTAAAAATAAGAGGAAATAAAAAAAAAAAGAAAAATTTAACCTTTTCTGGTGGAACAAACATTGTAGTAGTGCAGCCATGTAGCTGGGTAGACAGCCTGTGACATAGCTGAAAAGCTATTTGCAAATTTTAAAAGAGCATATGTTTCAGAATGCAGATATATTTTCTGCATTATATGATTATAGGTGAAGGTGAGCAGACATATGCACATCTGTCTTTCTAACATAGAAAGACTGTGATATCTAAACATGAAATTAAAGAACTAGAAAAGAAGAAAAACAATTTCCAGGAAGCAGGTCTCTTAACTTCCCCTCAACTACTTTTATTTTTATATACAGGAAGAAAAACAGCTTCTTAACAGCTTCTCCTGTGTCTTTTGTCTTGCAGTCTCATTCTGAGCCAGGATGTCCAATAGCTTTTGCCTGAATAAATAGGCAGGCAGAACTGTGTTCATGAGGTGACGAATATGCACAGATAGAAGCACTTTGTTATCTCTGCTCTGCGATGGGGTGTTTGGTAAACTATCACATCACTATGTCTCACAAGGACTGTGCTGAAAAGGCAAGTTTAGAAATTACTTTGCGATTTTCTTGTCAAACAGAGTTGTATAAGTAGAAAAATTTGAAGAGTGAAAATATGAAAAAAAATTGGCATTCAGCAGAAATACTGATAGGTGAAAGATGAGCTGCTTTGGTTCTCAACCAATTTTTTCTGGCTACTGTGTCTTGTTTAACATACAATATCTATCACCACTTTTAATGTATTAGGCAAAAAACAAGCACCTTTTAATTTCAATGTGGTTGCAGCAAAAGCAGTTCTAAACTGCTATTCTGACAAAAATAAAATTTCTCTGTGTGCACTAGACCAAAATAACTACTTTCAAGTTTTGTCATAAAGCCTACTAAGTACAAATCAAGTTTCTAAAGAAAGTGTTTCTTGGGTTTCTGGTTGGTCTGTCCAAGGGCTAAGAATACTGAAATATGCTGCTTCTTACCTTGAGTCCTTCCTTCCACCTAGATCTAGCAATTTGAGACTCTGCGATTTAGCAGCAATAAAAATGCCAGTTTTTATATCCCATACTATAGAATAAAGAAACCGCAGGATTCCAAGCTCTAAATAAAGATTCCCAAGCAAAAATCTCATTATAAGCCCCATCCAGAGAAAGATAAGATTATTTAACTATACTCTTCATTTTCTACTTTTGAAACAACTACTCAGCTTCACTTTTATGTCATGACTGCAAGGTTTCCTTAAAGTCATGCAGTGAGGGCTTTTGCCAAAAGTATTCTGAATTCAATTATATCATTATCTTTCTAAGGAACTTCTATCTTTCTAAAGACACTATCAAGATGAAGAAAAATTGTGGCAAGACAGCACAATAATCAAGTGCACCAGATGCAGATCCTACAGTGAGAAAGGCTTAAGTCAAAACAAAAAGGTTTTATTTCTGCCCAGCAGATACCTAAACTCAGTAGAAGTCTGAAATTTATTCATTTTGGACATTCAACTCCCTCAGATGCAGGCTGCCCTTAACCATGCCTCTATCCCACGCAAGACTAGCTACAAAAACCGAGTAAAGCACTATGCACTACCCTTCTGGGGCAAACCTAAGTGTACCGGGTTGATGTTGGCTGAATGCTGGGCACCCACCAAAGCCTCTCTATCACGCCCCTCTGCAGCTGGAGAGTGGAAAGGTAATGGTTTGATATTGCGTCCTGCATCTTATGTCTTTCAAAAAGAAAGAATAAAGCATACTTAATTCTTTAAAGATCATGTGTGACCACTTTTATGGATCCAAAGTAAGTGGAAAGTTTGGAACAAATCCTCAAACAGTATAAAGAGATTAGATTAGAATAGCACAGAACAGAATAGAGAAGAACGAAACATTTCAGTTGTCCTATGTATATTATTAAGGACATTGTCCAAGGGCATTTCAAACACTGATCGGCATGGGGCTTTGATCACCTCTCTAGGAGGCTTCCTCTTGTGGTTGAACAGTCTCTCAGTAATGAAATGTTTCCTTATGCCAAGTTGAACCTCCCCTGGTGCAGCTTTGAATCATTGCCATATATCCCATTACTGGATATCAGGAGATCAGTGCCTACCTACCCACCTTCCCTTCTCTGGAAGTTGTGGAGAGCACTGAGGCTGCCCCTTAGTCTGCTTCTCTTCAAACTAGAAAAATGCTGTATTCTCAAATACTGCTTATAGAAATGCCTTTCAACTCACCAGCTTTGTTGCACTCTTCTGGCTATATTCAATACCTTCACATCCTTTTAAAATTGTGGCTAAAAGATATCCTTGTGAGTATATGTGGATTCCTGGCACATAGCACTGATCTTGAGACCACATATGCCACATCTATAGAGTCTGGGGTTTGTGGGTTTTTATTATTTATCTTTTTTTTTGGAGGTTTTTTTGTGGCTGTTTCTTGATCTTAAAAAGTCCCAAGCCCGAGCCAAGAGACTGGACACTCCTGCGGATTCGTGTTCAAGTTGTTTATTGTTTCTNACACGGCTCAAGCATAGAGTTCTGTGCTTTAGTCTCGAGGTTCCGAAACATCTTAGCATGGCTCCAGACCCCCTGTACGGTCTGAGGAGTATTCTGGGCTGCCACAGGTTTTAAGTTCATTTATGGTCAAACATTCTGTCAAATGGTCATCTGCGTCTAGGTTAAGTAAAAAATTGAAATTCTGACTGCATCTAAGAGAAAGAAGCTCTTTACTCTCTTCACTTCTTCTGCTTAGAAGTTGGAAAAAAACATTAAGCATTTGAAAATTCTAGATGTTTTGAAATAGAATGTTATATGCACATAATTTTCCTTTATTTTTTAAAACAATCTCATTAATCTCACAGTATCAGCATCATGGGCCAAGTGACATCAAACTTCTGATGACTAATGACACATCTAGCTAAGGCACCCGGACATCATATAATGAACTGTATCCTCACATAACATTTATTTTAGACTCCTCATCTTTAATAGTGACCTTTTTCAGGGATTTCACATATATCCTTCAGGTGCATTTTACTTTCCAGTCATTTTGGTTGATTTAAAAACTTTTCCCTTTCAGTGAAAAGAAAACCTCAGTTAAAATTCGAAAGGTCATCCTAGTCTTTCTTACGCCTAGAATCATGCATTAGTTCTGCTCAGCAGCAGCTCCACAGGCTTGGTATTTTCTCCCGATGGATTGTGCCCTGAGGAATATGTTCAAATATATTTTGTAATTCTGTGAAGAATTCCAAGTGTTCTACATAGTCAGGTGTTAAAGATTTTCCCCAAAACATCTCCCTCAGTAAGCCCTTTCTGGATCTTCATGGTTTTTTTGATTTTTGTAGCTGCAGATTGCATACTCAGCCTGCTCTCAGTTTTCCTAATTGCACTGTTGCCCAGGGCATTATTCTTCGTAATTTTCTTCCCAGACTCATCTAAACCCCTGACAAATGGAAAGCAGGAGGCCAATAAGGATCTCACCCCTTTAGAAAGTTTCTAGCTGCTTTGCAGTCAGATGTTATCTTTTCCTTGCCCACTATTTGGTCTCTTTTTCCTTTCAAAGCAGTAGCTTTCTTTTTTTTTCTTAACTTCCACCAAGCATCTCCAACCAGTTTATCCTCAGAGACTGCATCTTCCAGATTCCTTAGCATTGAATAAGCTGAAGGAGTTTGAAAGAAACAGACCCTGGTATCATGCTTTGAAACACAAGACTCTAAGTCCAATAATTCTTTGAATTCACTTTATGAGTGTCTGAGGTACAAAGACTGACAATTCCCATGTTATTGAATAAACAGATATTAGATATGTAATAGGAGAATGAGGTGTGACTAAAATATGGCTCAACATAAACCAGAAAGAAATGAAATATAGCTTGCTGAACATTGCCTAGCACAACAGGATAAGGTAGTAACAGAATAGAGGATATTTTTCATGTAAAGCAGCAATCAATACAGCCATAACACAACAAAGTTTCCCCAAAAGCTGCTGAGTTGCTAATGAAAAAATTAGTAAGAAAATAAAGATCCCCAAAGAATATAATAAATCAGGGCTCCAGGGTCCTAAAGTACTTCTCATACACAGAATGTAATGACATTTCATTTCCTACTTTTCTGCCAGGAATGCCAGGCCAGAAGAATATATGAACCTTTCTGCTTCATTTCTGTACTGGATATTTAGCAATGTGTATTCAAATAGACTAACAACACAGTAGAAAGTAATGTGTTCTTATTTAATATTCCTATATTCTCTTCATAAATACTTCAAAACTTCTTGTAGTGATGTACCATTTTCCACAAAAAGCTAGGTAAGTGCTATATGTGTTTTTCTCATTATTTAAAAACTGAGCAGTGTATTTACTTCTGATTTGATACATAGTGTGTATTTGCATGTCATAATGTGGTTAGATACCTAACACTAGATATTGCTGATAGCACAATACAAAATTGTAAGGACATAATTTGTATGAAAGCATGTTTTACAGACTTAGGCAACCTGTAGTTTAATGCTGGTGTCTGAAGCCTGTGGCCCAAAACTGTTTTTCTAGCATGTTGATTGTTTTGGATCTATTTCTGAGGTATCTAGCTCCCCCTTGACGTTATAAAAGCAGCTTATGCACCTAATTTAAAATACAGATGTGGCTGTGGGACAGGAACCAGAAAGTTAGGTTTTGCAATATTCAGTATTGCTTAACAACTTCCCTTCTTGATTTAGATTGCTGTCTAATGTATAGGTGAAATCTGCCTGAGAACTTGATACCAGTTTTCCCAGAAATCAATCTGTGTTGAACCATGATTGCAGCAAAGTGATTCCACCTAACCCAGTCTACAGGTTTTAGATTTCTGTACATGCCCCCATGAACTCTGACAAAAATTGATTATTTTTTTTCCAACAAACAGCATCACGAGGCCCATCTCAGACGTAAAATCTGTGAAACTTAAGAAAAAACTGCCTAAGTTCCTTACCTCCAAATAATGTTTTAACCTGTGCCTTCTTTAGTATAACAACACATAACTTTCGACTGATATTTGACTGATTTTATTCCATTAGTTTGATTATTCTTAAAATATATTTGTTTCACATAAAATGTTATTTCATATGGGTCAACACAAGCAATGTTTGCTAAATGCCTCTGGAACACTCAACACAGACTCTTTGGCAAGGTCATGTCATTTAAGTGTTTGATGACCAGTAGTCATTTTCCTGAATGGTAAATCATAAAGTCATAGGATTACTTGGGTTGGAAGTGGAATTATTTACTTCCAACGCCCCTGCCATGGGCAGGGACACCTTCCACTAGATTAGGTTGCTCAAAGCCTCAGTGGAGCTGGATTGGAACACTTCCAGGGATAGAGCATTCAGAATTTCTAGTGTCTCATCACCCTTATTTTAAAGAATTTCTTCCTGATAAGTTACTGAAATCTAATCCTCTTAGAGTATAAAAGCATTACTTGTCATCACTCCCTGATACAGAGTCCCTCTCCAGCTTTGTTGTAGGCTCTCTTTAAGTACTGGAAGGCTTCTATAAGTTCTTCCCAGAACCCACTCTTCTCTAGGCTAAATAATGCCAACTTTGTCAGTCTGTCCTCTCAGGGGAAATGCTATGTCCCAACAACCAACTTCATGGCCCTGCTGGGGCAGGTCCATGCATTTTTTATGAGCTAAACAGAGTACTCCAGGTGTGGTGTCACAAGAGTGGGGCAGAGGGGCAGGTCACACTTCTTTTGACACAACCCAGCAAACAGTTGACTTTCTGGTCTGCAAGAACACATTACCAGGTCATACTCTGTTTTTCATCTTTTTCAACCACCAATACCCCCAAGTTCTTCTCTGCAGGGACGTTCTCAATCCACTCATCACCCAGCTTGTATCCATGTTTGGCATATTCCCAGCACAGATGTATGACCTAGCATTTGATCTTGTTGAACTTCATGAAGTTCATACAGCCCACCTCTCAAGCCTGTCAAGGTCTCTCTGGATAGCATCCCTTCCTTCCAGCACCCCAACTGCCTCACACAGTTTTGTGTCACCAGTAAACTTGTTGAGGGTGTGCTGAATTCACTGTCTGTGTAACCAACAAAAATGTTAAATATACTGGTCCCAGTACAGACCCCTGAGGGACAACACTTGTCATTGGCTCCACCAGGCACTGAGCGTTGACCACAGCTCTGGCCAATTCCTTGTCCATTGAGGGTCCACCTGTCATATCTGTGTCTCTATTTTAGAGACAAAGATGATGTGCAGAACAGTATCAAATGGTTTGCACAAGTCCAGATAGACAAAGTCAGTCAGTCTTTCTTTCTCCACCAATGCTGTAACTTCTGTTTTCCATTTGTCTTGGCATAGTTTACAGGAAGATCTGCTTTGTTTTCTTGCCAGGCACAGATGTGAGACAACTGATCCAGTTTCCCAGGTTGTCTTTTTTTCCCTTTCTAAAAGTGGGGGCTATATTTCCCCTCTTCCAGTCAGTGTGGACTTCACCAGTCTGCCCCATTTTTTTCAAATATGATGGACAATTATGGATGGCTTAGCATCTTCATCTACCAGTTCCCACAGGACACTCCTGTGAATTTCTTCAGGTGCCATGGGCTCGTGCACATTCAAATTCCTCAGAGGTTCTCAAACTTGGTCTTCTCAGACATTGGGTGGTTCTCCATTCTCAGTACTCCAGCAGGAATAAAAATATATCAGTATTTGTCCTCAGATCACTCTTGCAATAATGTTAATCCACGCTTGATGGTGTAAACATATTTGTTGGAATATAAGAATAGCCACACAAACCCGAAGTATTAAAAAATTAATTACAATAACACTAATCCATAAATAAACAGTCAAAACGTTAAGTCACAAAATACAGTCACTAGCTCTGGTACCTGAACTTTTGTTTCTTTCAGGATATTTTCAGTGGGTGAGCCAATACTAACAACTCAAGAAATTCTATTTAAGGGTAGCTATAAAATGAATTTACAATGACAGTCGTATTTTAGTATTTGGTATAGAGACATACTGGTTTTACTGAACTTAAAATCAAGTATGAAAAGACATTAAAATAATGTTTCATTTAAAATTTCCAGTGAAAAAATTATGTATTTTTATTTTGTGTAACAAAAAGGGCTAAGTGTAGTAAGTAATAATATATTCAAAATATAAGGGGAAGTCCCTTTCCAGCAGTCAGACACCTGAATACTTAAGATATTACTACTTCACCACTGTGGTGCTATGAAAAAGGAGGTCTCATACAGTGCCTTGACTTGAAATAAAAGCAAGGGATAACCTTTAGGCATTTGGATTCATTTATTTTCTTGAACTCCTCTGTAACTAATCACCAAAAAGATCATCCATCATATACTTCTTTCTTGGTTCCTCTATTATAGCCTATAAAAGCTAGTTAATATAAAGCGAACAAAGATTAAATTATGATCACTCCACTTACCCAATCAAACGCAATTTCATTCAGTAACTAGTTTCAAAGAAAGGCAAAGCAAATAAAAAGTGTATGAAATTACTTCTGTGTGTGTGTAAAATTCAAATGGGCTGGGATACATCACCATGGAAAAGACACAGCTTGGGAAAAGGGTGAGTATGGGTGGTAGACATATAGTCATGTGTATAAGGAAGAGAAGGCATAGGAGCTGACAGTTCTTAATCTCTTCCAGTGAAAGGAGAAGGGACGATTGCCAGAAACAAGGAGGGTACAAGTTTGGAGCAAAGAAAGGCAAGTATTTTTTTAAGCAATGGGCAGCAGAGCTGTGGAACTGCTTGCCAAAGGACATTGTGGTTGTAAAGATTTGACAAGGTTCATGAGAAGCTTGGATGGCCACCTGGAAGGGTTGTGTGCTAGGGTGATTGAGGAGAGAAGTCAGCTGGGAGTCCAGAAACCCCTGAGCTGAAATCAGTTGAATCTGAGAGCATAATAGGAAGCAGTATGCCTGCTCTGTCCATACTCTTCCTTGAGTGCCTACTTATGACCAGCTAGAGCCTTCTGGAGACAGACTTTGGATCTAGATGGACAAACAGACTGAAACTATTTCTGTTCTTATGTCTCAACCTCATAAATTTCAGGAAAGTGTTTGTTGTTCTCTAAAAGGAGAGAGATGCTTGTACACATATACACTCCCATTTTCTTAGCCGTCATTGCCTCACCAAACTTGATTCTTTCCAGTAGGCAACTGGGAATGGATTTCCTGCTGGGCTAATTACTCTAAAAGCTGACAAACCTGTCGACTGCTCTCACCACAGCAGCTGTTCAGACATTCCATTATATATAACCCGTGTAATTCTCCCCTGTTAACTTGCCAAACAGCATGCAGTTGGCTGAGAAAACAAGTCATGGCAATTGTTCCTTTATGACTTGCATGCATCACCTCCTCCTCAGTAACTTAGATCACAAAAATAGCATGTGTTTCTTAACTATGCTGCCTGTGCTCTCATGTCCATATCAATACAGATAATGGTGCAGTCTTCTGTTAATGGAACAGGTAATTACACAGCTCCCACAAATATTCTTATATTACTCATTAATTCATACAACAAAATACATCAAAGGTTGTTATTCTGACCCAGTTTTGATTTCATGTGCTTGTGTTTCTCTCTGCAAATAGATTGTGTTCATTGTCAAAATAATCACTAAACAATGACTGCAGACGAAGGCTATGCTAAATTGGAGTCAAGTTTAGGATTAAATAACTGCAATGGCATCACACCTTTTAGAAAAACAGTTAAAAGAAATATATATATACATAGGCATCAAAATAATTGTTTAGGGCATGCAAACAACCCTACTTCTGCCATAAAATAAGGCCATAAAATACTTACATTGTTTAAAGACTATATTTTTTTTGTCTATTTTCAAAAACTTAATTACCTCTGAAGAGAATTTTTTTTTTAAAATCCATTTGGGATTCTTCAGGCTAAAGTATTTTTTTTATAGTGCACTCTCACTTCCATCCATACTTCCACTGCATGTCTTTTCATATTACATAGGTCCTGATGTTTTACATTTATCTCTAGAAACAATACACACATGAAATTGCTAAAATTCATTTGGGGCTGACATCAGCACTGATGCTTCAATATTCACATGCAGTTTTCAAAGAATGTCATTCTTCCACCTAGTTTAACACAATCAGGTGGGAATAATCCCTTTTATCTTAGACACTTATTTCAATGAAAAAGACCCCAACATCTTAAGCATCAAAAGAAAATATTTACTTACAGAGTCTTAAAAGGTGTTATCATTTGCATGCCTGTCTGAAGTCACATGTCAAGCGGCAATGGTATTCTAACTAACTCTTCTATAACATTAAATAAATCTCGTCCATAGAATGATGTAATGCTGGCATAACAAAAAGTCTTAGAATATCCTTAATAAGCACAAACTTCGAAGTATAAGTATGAATTCACTTACTTCTGTATATCCATTGTTATGATGTAGTTTTTCCCCTGATATTGTATCAATGAAGTGTTGTGTTACTGCAAGACTTCTTATGTTACCACAGGCTGTGAAAATGTTATTTTTCTTTCTTTTAGAATAATGTCACAACCTGTCTATTAAAATTAACCACTAGCATGTGAACTGCAAGTTGCTTGGTAGCACAGTGTTTGAGCTAGTAAAGACCATTCTTCCCTCCCCAGCCTCCTAAATGGAGAAGCGAGCCATTGTAAGGCTGAGTTCCTGACTAGAAATGTCTGCCCCATTTACAACTGTCACTGAGGGTCATTCAGAAGTCAACCTCTCTGAACTTTACCTTCACCCAGTAACCCTCAAAACTACTCATTATTACACCCATCGACCTTAGATGGAATAAAGCAGAAGAGAAAGCTATTAGGCAAGAACAAAAGCTACAACGAAAGTAGAGTTTATAACAGCATTCTTGGCAGGATGATATTTTTTCACTTCTTCAGAAAAGTAAAAGCAAATAAGACCAAGAAAAAGAATAATTAGTCTGAAAAACATCATAGTGGAAACAGTGCTAAATACAGATAGGAAGTAAACTATAAAAGTGCCTTGGGCACAACCAGAAAAGAGGTAATTATTTTATGACTCCATTTCCTCCCTTTTAGTTACTGAGATTATAACTACATTTTATTGCACTGGCCAAGCAGTCCCAGAAGTCAAGATGTCTGTTTGTGCTTGTGCAAGTATAGCCAGGACAGTATTTGTCCTGGCAAGCAATTCTATAAACTTTGACTAATGACATCTAGCAGGTCTTATTTCCTAAGGGAAAGATTAATGTCTCATTAATGAGAATTGTAAAGATGATATCACAGTTCATTACCCAGCTCACTGCCCAGGAAAAGACTTAAGGAGGCCAGTGCTCTGTCTAAGCACTGAACTTTTTCTATTTTCTTTTTTTAAATTGATTAAGGTATGTAAACTCAGAATTCCTATACTGTTGGATGGATGAAAGTAGCTGTATCAAAATCCAATCTTACAACAGAATATATGCAAATGCCACCTTTTAACTCCTGAAAAGGACTCCAAGTCCCTTGCTTTGTCTCAAAGGTCGTCAGTTGCAATAAGAAACAAAGTAGAAGTCCTACTGCCAGAAGCTCATTCAAATGCATGGAATAGATTCCTTTCCCTGCTCTCCACACACACATTGCAGCAGGAACTCTGAGAAGAATTTACCTTTACAACTTTTGCCATGTAACTCTTCCTTTTGTCAATTCCAAGCAATCTATTTGATCCAGACCCTTGGATACACCATCTTTTACACCAGACCTACAAACTACTTAAGAATAAGCAGCTGTCTGACAAAATAAAGCAAGGCTACTTGTCAGTTTAGGACAGGAAATACAGGCAGTTACCATATGCAACTTCAAAAAAAAATGGGGCAATATCCAAACTGGAATGTGGCCAAGACACTAGATTTAACAACTCTATTCCCAGAGGCTCTGAGACATTTATTTCTTAATCCCCCAAAACTACTTTAATTGTGTGTAAGGAAATGTCTGTGTTAAAAGAAAATAACAGGGGTTACAGTAGTTCTTTTACAGCTCTATGTCTTCATATACCACTCAAATCAAGTTTGCTCGCCACTATTAAACTTTCAAATTACAGATTTTTTCTAGTATGTACCTGTTTCCTAACATTTTCTCAGTTACTCTGCTTCTCTTATTCTACTTCAATAATTTACTGCTGGCTCTTCCTGCCTGCTGCTCACCGTTCTAACTCTTTAACTTGTACCTTCTGAATTAAGGTACCAGAGAAATGGATTCTCTTTACCAGCTGACTAATAAAAAAAGTGGAATAGATCGATGTGAGTGAACAGCAGTCTTGTCTTAATTTATCATTTTTTACAGCATTTATTCTTACAAATTTTGCAGCTTCACATAGATCCGTAACTTGTGCATCAAATCAGTTGCTCTTCTTTGAGTAATTGGCGGAGAGCATGCTTTTTTGGGATCCCTGAAACACAGACTTTGAACAAAAAAGGATTCTTTTCTTTGAGACAACATCTTTGAGATGTTATACTTTTCAGCACTCCCATCAACAATACATATAATCATTCAATTTTCAACAATATATGTAATCATTCAGTTTTCTGGGAATTGTGAGAGATCATGTATAATTAATATTTGTTTATATCAGTTTTTGTTCTGTTTTTGAAACATCATTTAAGATGTAGTCTCTGTCATTTTATTCAGAGATAACGCTCTGGCGCTATGCATGAAGAGACTGATACTTACTTTTCCAAGTACTTTATACACTATTAATAAAATCCACAGATTAAAATGGTTATATGTACAACCTGTACAGTAATAAAAATATAAAAATAAACTAGTTTGTTTTTTCAGGGTGAAACTTAAAAAATGGGTAGGCACTAAGGGATTGGGAATGGCAACATTTTTTCAGAACTGCTCATTATTTAAAATCTCATTTACATTCATACGTTCTTAAAAATCTCAACTATTTAGAATAGCATATCCAAAAAACATGCTATGTCCTCCATTACAATAGTCATGTATCAACGTTTCAGAGAAGTTTACATGAAACGCATTGATACAAGTTACCCTTCTGCAGTGTCCATATAAACTATATTTGCACACCACTGAAGTGTAGGGTGCAGTTCTGATTTCACTTCTGGCAATGGTATGTGCTTCAAAGGCTGTGGAACATAATGTCAATTCAACATCACATGACTGCTTCTGAAGAGGAAGTAACTCTTTAGAATAGGGTGTAGGCCACACAGATGTTTAGCCTGGAGGCTATGAGAGTCACTGGAAAATAAATCAGTTATAGCTAGGTGGGTCCTAATTCTGTGTTTGAAAGTGTATTGCCTGGAATTAAAGAAAGAAGCCCAGGACAGTTTATGAGTTATCCCTAAAACAAAACTCTTGAATTACATGGTAAACTGAAATAAATGGTACCAAAAGATAGCTTTTCATAAAAAGAACCCCCAAACCTAAAACAAAAATTAACTTCAAGCAAGCAGATAATAAGAAACCTCATGCATATTGTATCAAAAAAAAAAAAAAAACAAAAAACCAAACCTACTATTTCCATTTTAATCTAAAGTAGAATTTTAATCCAAATACAGTCCCTCTTTTTATTTTATAAAACGACTAAGTGAAAGCTTCTTAAATTGAATTTTCAAATGGAAAAGTGTTGTGAATTACCAATCTCATGTTCTGACTCCTCTTAAGGGTCTTCATGTGACTGAAGCCTTTGTTTAGGGAAAGTGAACATGACTTGATTAGATGAGATTAAGTTTGACTAGATTCACCTGCCTCCCAGCTTTCATGAATTCCCTTTTCTTGTTTTAAGGAATGGGTATCCTACAGCAAGATAAAAGGGCAAGAAAAACCATAAAGGAGAAAAAAAAAAAAGAAAAAGGAAAATAAGGTAGTATGAGAATACTTCCAACTTCTTGTTCCATTTTACCTAAGAGTTTAATTGCTCATTCAGAACACTTGGTTCCCACGCAACAGGAGTGATGACTCCTGCAGCAAAACTGAGCAAATGTAGAAAACTTCGGGCATTTTACAGGAGCATGCAATCTACAGGTAACAATTTTCTATGTCAATTTCAGTTACTACCTCTCACTTTAATAGTTGTGAGAGACTGAGAAATTGATTTCACACTCAAAGAGATTTCCAAGGGCCTTATCTATCACAGAGGCACTCAGCTTCTGTATATGAGATCTTCTAACACAGCTTAGATGACAAGTTGACTTTAGCAGCTTTGACAGCCTTGAACCTTGTTCCTAATGCAGTGCCCTCATCTTTATAAGAAAGCATTAATAAATAAAGTATTGAAGAAAGAGCTAAATCTCAATGGCAGCAGGTGGGTAGTCAACACTTGAAATATTTCATTCTGCTTTATCTTTTTTTGCCTTACATTTTAAAAGACTTAAACAATTATAATTTTAATAAATATTGCTTTCCTTACTATCCTTTAATATAATTCAGAAATGTGCAAAGAGAAATAATTTTAAACCATACCTGCAATTTGATGAGATTGTTATTACTTCTCATTTTGCAAAAAAGAGGAAGGAACAAAAATTACTTGCTTACAAACTTTGCCTTACAATGTCAGCATTTTGACATATATATATATATGTCACAAATCCAGCAATTTTCAACCAAACAGTCACCTTTCAGTTACTGTAGAGATAGTACAGACAAAAACATCATATTTCTGCCATAGATTTCTGTGATTTCTGGTAGATATCTGTGGTCCCACTTAAAGATCTGGTCATTCAGGTAATATTTGTTCACTTGGAGTCTAGGCTTAAGCTCTTAAGTAACTCAAGATTTTCAAAAGTTGTACTCAGTGTAGCACTAGAAGATTAGTTTATAAGTGTGTGGGCACAAAAAACCTGGATGATTTTAACTGGGGGGCCCCACTTCCAAAATTCTTCCCATCGTGGTTTGACTTTTCAGGTTTCATGAGACTGATCTCTATTTCATTAAATAATACTACAATAATGCAATAATTGCAAGCATGAGTGGCTGGGAATATAGTGCCATTTTCCCTGCCAAGTTTTATGGTGACATTAAATGTTTTTGTAATAGCTCATTAAACATGCAATAAAAATATAATCTCAAAGGCATTCTCCTCTCCCCTCCAATGGAAATATCAGCATATGGCAATTGAAATAAACATAGATTTGGTTTAAATTTCAGATTTTATTAGATAATTTCATTCTTTTGAAGGTCTCTAGTTTATGAACCATCATCATTCTAATATAATATTAATGAAAGCTGGGCTATTTCTTATTCTAAAGCCACCAGAGTCATCTTTTTTGTATTGTTGTTTTTCAGATTTCTTTTACTGAGAGGTGGTAAGGTGTGTGTGTAACTTCAATTCACATAAATACATGAAGAAAACTTACTTTCAAAGTGTTATTAAGACCACGAATTATTAAAAAAACTCAAACAAACCTGGCAATATAAAAATTCTATTGTACCAGGAAACAAAATTTCTCCTTGCCTTTCTCTTTCATCCCTCAATGATTACATGCTCCTAATTTTAACATTGTTCTCTGGTGTGATATTCCAGAATATCCTTGACTCTTATAAACATTAGAATGGAAGCTCTTCATTTAGAAAACACCTACTCAACATTACATTTGGCTCTCATTGTTTAGCTCCTGAACTTAAACGCCATTTTATTTTTGATTACTTGCACATAAAAACTGAGGTCCCTAAAATTTTCCTGCAAGAAAATTTTTCCCTTCAGCCCCAAACATTGTCTTTAATCATAAGTAGTACTCAGTTTTTTGTAATTTATTCCATTCTTTTGGAAGTGGCTATGTTGCTTCCCCTCCTCTCGCTATCAAAATTCTTTTCTCTCTTAGGGGAAGTTTCAGGTTTAGTAATGCATTTGAAATGGAAAAAGTTTCACGGACATAGTCTGTTTTTTCCATTTCTTTAACACAGATTAAACTCTTATTTGCTAATTTTCACTTGGGATTTTCTCATCGTAGTAAGTTCTGAATGTGTTACTACAGCTGAATTTCTTTTGTAACAGCTATGGAAATTGAAGATCATGCAGTTATTCCAGTCTTGTAAATGACAGTAAACACAAGGATCTGATTCAACACTGGGTTTTGAAGTCTAAAAATTCTATTAGATTCCATGTGTGTACTTACATCCAGGCAAGAAGTTGGAAAACTTGTTGCTTAACATACTTACCTGCCTTACCTGTCTAAACATGGAATGCTGTAGACAAATACTTCTCAGAAGTTTGCAGTTCTGCATAGCCAGAAAAGCCTCTGCCTTTGCTCAGTTAGATGCCCAGGCTCACTGTGAGTGATGATTCAAATGAAAATATCGGGGCAGTGCACATTGTTTCATAGCTCAGTAGGTAGAGTACTTAGACTAAGGCAGCTTTTAGGCCATACTACACCTGGAGGCATTTTTACTGACATCTGTCCTAGCCCAAGGAAGTTCCTTTACCCCTAGTAAATGCAGCTGTGTGAGCAACAGACCTCCCACAATAGACCCTGATCTTCTGTGCAGCCAGGAAAGCTTGTTCATATGCAGAATTCCAAATATAAACTATCCAACGGGAAGTAATATGTTTACTGAATCATGATTTTGTTGGGGTAGAGTTTTTTATCTGTTATAAATTTTTAAAAGTACATCCGTTTAAAAATCCGACCCCTTTAGATTTCAATTTCTTGCTTCAAAACCTAAAAGTTGGGGTGAATTATTCTTCTATTAGGAGAAAATTAAATGTTACTTCTTCATTGGAAGAAAAAGTCTGGTGGTGTTGTTCTATTAGTTTATGCTTCAGTTTTCCTGAAATTTGGTCAGATGAGGAAAAGCACACTGATGGTGTTTTTTAATTAAGGATTTTGAAGTAAGGTCTTCTTACTGAAATTACTGGATGCTTTCATTAGTAGGAAGTGCTACAGTCTCAGCTGAGTGGCTGACAGTGTTATCTATTGCTATTTGAACTGTTTTACATATTGTAGTTCTTTTCAGATCCTGTGAATTGGTAATTACAGATTATATTGGCCGAAACACTAAAATCCCTAAAGGTTATTGTGATAACTGTCATTTTGGTGTCTGGCTAGAGCAGAGGAGTCTTCATGTAGTACTGCATAACAAATTAGTGTTTTCTAAAGGGAATGGTGCAATAACATGAATGTCCAGAGTAGGTCATTAATGGTATTTTGCGTGACATTTATACTTATATTCACGCTTCACTATTCAATGTTGACAGCCTGGAACATCCTCTGGAGGGTCAAGTTGGCTGGACCCAAATGTGCAGAGCAAGGCACTGAATTTTCAAGTACATATTTTAAAGCATATCAATGGCATGGCTTCTTTAAAACAGTAGATTCCGCAATGTGAGGGTGTTCCCTACAGTGCCCACAGAGTGCTCTTCTTGGGCTTAATGTCTCTGTAAGAAACTGATGTCTTCACAATTTTTATATTGCTCAGTTTATTTATGATGCCATTCTTTTTATAAATATACAATTTAGATTTTATCAGCAGCAAAGTATGTAGAGAAATAAATATTTCAAATAATTTTACTGGTAAATTTGACTAATATAAATTAAAGAAAATGTTATGTTTATCATGTATAGAAAATCTAATTTTTAGCCAAACAATGCTTGGTCTTTACAGAAGTTTTGGTTTAACTGCAGCCAGCTACTCAGCCCCACACAGACACTTGCTCATTCCCCAGAAGTGAGATGGGGGACACAATTGGAAGGGTTAAAGTGAGGAAACATGTGGGTTGAGATCAATACAGTTTAATAGGTAAAACAAATGCCACACATACAGGCAAAGCAAAACAAGGAACTCACTCAGCACTGCCCACGGGCAGGCAGGTGTTCAGCCATCCCCAGGAACACAGGGCCCCACCATGCATAACAATGACTTTGGAAGACAAATGCCATAACTGAACATCCTGCCTTCCTTTTTCTTTCCCCAGCTTCTAACGTTATGTGTGATGTCAAATGGTGTGCGATATCCCTTTGGTCAGTAGAGGTCAGATGTCCCTTCCCAGCTTCTTGTGTAACCCCCAGCTTAGTGGTGGGGTGGGGTGAGGACCAGAAATGACCTTGACTCTGTGTAAGCGCTGCTCAGCAGTAACTAAAACAACCCTGTGTTATCAACACTGTTGTGGTCACAAAACCAAAACACAGCACCATGTGCAAGCTGCTAGGAAGAAAATTAACTTTATCTCATCCAAAATAAATACAACAGGGAAGAGAATGCTCATTCAGGACTTCAAGACTCTGAATAAGTAATTTGATAGATATGATGCAGTGGTACACACACAGTGTACTGTCATGCTAAGAATAAAACCTAGTTGTCTTGAGTCTCTATAGTCTTTGTATTTGGAGACTGTCAACATTTTATAGTTTGGCAGCAAGTACTTTTTATCAGAAACAATCATCTGTATTTAATTTACTGGTAAATTAAATACCTTGAAAATCTCAACAAATTTTATTAGCTATTCTGAAAAGAAAAAAACAGAAAAAATTAGAAAATCTTAATCCATGTTATTGTATGAAAATAGACCCATCACTATGTCTCCATTTTTACATGAGTAAAAATGTAGAAGACAACTTTTTACTGTGTAATTCATACACCACACAAATGCGTGAAGATTCTTTCTGTTGTGATCTTCTACATTTTTGTTCTATATGTAGTTGAGCTAAGTTTATTTTAAGAAACAAAGGTGGAAAAAGCTTCTGGCTTTACTAAGAGGTAAGGATATCTATCTGTCTATATGCATACACCCTTACACAGCTCTTCAGCAACTATCTGTTATCCACTGAATTCAGCGGTGGGTATTTACGTGTGTGTACATGCATATATGTGCACACATACATGCATATTTATTTATTCCCATATCATTACATATTAAGATTCAATTGCAGTTTGTTTTTTGCGTTTTTGTGCGTGTGTACAGACAAGTTGCTAAAAATTACAATCATTTTAGGCTTCATCTTTTCTTTATCTTCTCCTTGAAGAAATTAAGCTGATTCTTCCAAGGCTGAAAATATTGGGATGTTGTTTATTTTCTCAGTGTTAAGAGACTGGAAGACAACATCAGTCAATAGTCTCAGGAGGTTTGCAGATGTTCTTTTAAAGGCATTATTAAGAAAAGCAGCAGATGTATTCTCTGGCAAACAGCTTAAGTTGCTGTGACCCTCTGTTTGTATCTCAGAAAGCTAATTTATTAAACAATGAGGTGAGTAAGACCTGTTACGTTCCTCTGTGAAAGAAGGTTACTGCAATAAGTACAGTGTCCAGCTGCAATAAGAAACAAAGCAAAATATTTTTCCAGCAAGGCCATATCCTATATGGAACTAAACCGCAATCCCCCAGGCTTTCTAAGATAATTGCTGTCTCACAGGGTCAGTCATTTGACCGACGAAGGAGAAAATGGCAC
Source organism: Platysteira castanea (assembly GCA_013397175.1). Lineage (NCBI taxonomy): Eukaryota > Metazoa > Chordata > Aves > Passeriformes > Platysteira > Platysteira castanea. The sequence continues at coordinate 388,885 of VYXC01005810.1, forward strand.
TTTGTTTCAGGCCAGGTGGGCCTGTGGTAGCTGGTATTGGTACTAGTGGTTTTATGGGTGGCATAAATCTTTACCATGACAAACAAGACAGCAGGGAAAGAGGAAGACACAGGTTCCTCTGGGACCAATACTATGGTTCTAGAGGGCAATATGCCATAAAATGTAGATATATAATCTAAGATGACCACTTTTGGCTCCTTTGTCAGTGGAGAATGAACAGGCTTTTCTTGGATGCAGTCATTAAAGAGAACATTTACATTTCACCAACGTTTATTGGAAGTAAAGGTGCCAATTTGTTTTAAATGAATATCAAGATGGAAAATCTAGCTAAAACATAGTTATTGGCAGTCTAGGCATCAGAGGCCTGATTTTATTAGCTAAACATAGGCATCTATTGCAATCAGAGGCTGCAGGGTTTGAGACATTTGTGTGAGAATGACACACAACTCTATATATATCATACGCTCTCAAGGAGATTTGGGCCTTCCTGAAGTGGCAGCTTGAAACCAGGCAGATTCACAAAGGAGTTCTAAATGCCTATGACTAGATAAATTAATCAAGTCCCTCAAGTTCTGTGGTACGAATACCGCCCTCTCTGGTTGCTAAGCGTTGATTTAGATTGAAAATACATGCCAATAATATCTAAAACTTTTCTATATTGCTAGTACTCTGGCACTGTCAGAGCTTGAGAATCTGTTATTATGAAGTAGCCATTAATTTGCACCTTCAGTAATTAGCTTTTGTAATCCATAATGAACATGAGCACAGCACTCCACAAGTGATTGTTCATATGTGCTTGTTTATGCATGTTAAAATTGCAATGTTTCCATATTATGCAGCTACATTAGTGAGTTTTTACAACATTTTTTACAACCCCATGAGCACTCATCTTGACAGTAATAAAACAAATAAATTAATTTTGCATTTTGAGAGCTAGAATTTCAGCTGGCTTATATAAATATAATTTCACAGGAGTTAATGGAGTTTTCAGAGTTTACACCAATTGAGACTTGACACAGAATCAGGTTATGCAATACATTTTACCAGTACAGCTTGATACTTTTGGTATGAGTACTTAATTTGGTAAAGTGAGCACAACGAAAGTCAGTTTTTCCAATATTAATGAGGTTTTTATTTTCTTTGGACTGTGGTTACAGAATGACTTATGAGGTTCAGTGTTCTGCACCTGTCTTTCCTTCTTGGGCTAGGAGTGCTAGATCCCTCAGTCAAGCATTCCCACAAGAATTTGTTAACTCATGGCTTCTGGCTGAATGCTCAGGCTTTCCTGAGTTTCCTAAGTTTTTCAGCATCCTGGCTGTCCTTCTTCACCACTGGATTGTTCTGGCTGTTTGCCATCAGCAGTTTTGCTCTCTATTTCACCTCTCCTTTTTGCTGTACTGTGTCCTTTTCTCTAACTGCATGGACAGAAGACTTATTTCTAAAATTTCCTCCTAGTTCTATTTCCCAAACTGATGATTGAGCATAAAAATTTATTTCAGGTTCTTTCTAGCATGTCCCTGGACAGGGAGCAGGGAAAGGGTGGAGTGAACATAATGAGAGAAGGATACATTATTCTCAACTGGCCCAACACTAAAATGCAGCAGCAGCAATATTAACTCTCAGTCTTTCTGGACTTTGAGAAGTTTGAGGATAGAATAGGCTAAATGGGAAGTCTGTTAACCTGAGTTTATGAATGATATAAAAATCAAAACAATGAGGTAGGTTGTGAACAAGACTATATCACTATAACCTTTCAAATGTCCTTTTAGCAGTATGGGAAGCAAACCAAATGCAGCTGCATCCTTGGAAAATAGAATGGATTAAGTTCTCCTTGGTTTTGCCATGTGTTTAAAACAGATAGAAACACAGAAGCTAATTTAGGTCTCACAAACTTTGTTGGAATCAGAGATAACTTCATTAAAGTCAGTAAATACCTCACAGTATAAAAATGGAGTGAAAAGGTAATACAAAGTAGTCTAAAAGAGTGCAGAATCATAGAATCAGAATAGCCTGAGTTGTAAGGGACCCACCAGGGTCATAAAGTCCAGCTCTTGGTCCTGCACAGCACCATCCCCAGGAGCCACACCTTGTCCAAACACTTCTTGAACTCTCTCAGACTGGTGCTGTGATCACTTCTCTGGGGAGCCTGTTCCAGTGCCTGTCTGAAGAACCCTTTTCTAATATCCAAACTAAACCTGCCCTAACACAGCTCCAGGCCATTCTGTCAGGTCCTGGCACTGGGCATCACAGAGAAGAGATCAGTGTCTTCCCCTCCTCTTCCCCTCGTGAGGAAACTGTAGATTGTGATGAGGTTCCCCCTCAGTCTCCTCTTCTCCAGGCTGATCAAGTCAAGTCACCTCAGACACTCCTCATACAGCTTGCCCTAGAGGCTCTTCCCCACAGAAAATCTTTAAGGAAAGATACCTGAGCCTTTAGTGCTGGAGTGTGGTGTTCTCTCTGACAGCTGTCCATATTGAATGCAAAATGAAAATACGTCAGGTGCCAAACCAGAAATCCCCAGTCATTTGTGAGGGCATATTTGTGTTTGATGATTTAAACAAGCAATTAGGCAAAGGTTGTTGGTACATCAGTACTACTTCTATAGCTGAGTGTTTATCAGAAAGAAGAAAGACCAGGCAAAAGCAGAAAAGTATTAGTAAAGCCATGAAAGAGCATGAGGAATGAAGGAAACATTTGAAATAGGAACATGCTAGGGTGAACATGCAAAGGTAAGGGTTCACAGAGTACTCACACGGAAAAATACCAAAATAGTGACTTCTAGATGTGGTTAATGTAAAATATTTTCAAGAGAACAAAGGTTATCATGCTCCACTAGCTTTTACATAATTAGAGTTCATGGTGGATCCAATAACTAATGTTTTTAAACTTGATGACAATTTCTAATAGATAGTAGAATCAAATACCTTGTATTGCTGATTCAGAAGGAGAGATAAAATTAATCACTTTTCTTTTTAGTCTTGATATTTTGAGCTTGTTCCAAAACTAAAATATTTTCAAAGTATTTAATTTCCTTATCTACAAAATCTAGCTTGAATACCACTTTGCATACCTCTGATGGATACAGCTTCAGGTAATATCCATGTTTAATTCTTACTTCATGCACTAGGGGGTTCCCTTTCCCTCCTATTATGTAGATATTCCTAAATAGTTTTAACATATATATATTTAAGCTAACAGGAAAAAACATCAGGTGTGGTTTTGATTTACTGCTGTTTTAGGTAGGGGTATTTATTCAGCACAATTAACTTTCACTATATGAAGAATTTAAACTACAATCCTGTCTCTGATAGAAGGATATGTAACATTATCTTGTATTTTTAATCTGCTTGTTTACATATAAATATGTTTCAAATTTCTTGAGCTGTATGTGATTGAAATTTACTAAGATAAATAATATTTTTATACACTTACTACTTACTTGTGGATATAATCTGTTTTTTTTAAATCCCAAACAAAAACACCAAGCAGACAGAATTATAAAATTTTAATAAAGTTATAATAAAGTAAAAAAAAATTGGGGTAAATAACTATGGCAAAGGAAATTACCTTTTTCTTGTTTTATGGATTAAAATCAACTGTCTGTAGATTTTAAAACAGTATGTTATTGTGGTTTCTTTTTTAAATTCAGAAAAACCTAAACATTCATACTATATGTGCTATAGTATTATATTTATCAAGAATTACTATACAATCCAGCAGAGATCTTCTTTGTGTGGGTGGGTGGTAATATCATCAGTGTTTTGAGATGTCTTTAAGGGCTGAGACTAATTTTATTCCATGAAAGACTCTACCCTGGTACAAATTTCTGTCTTACATTCAGAATATGACAGTAAAGGGAACATTTCTGAGGACTTTGGGACAGGGTAAAACTCTAAAGATACACAACGTTGGTCCAGTATCTTACAATATTCTAATAACAATAGCAGTTCCATTCAAATCTTCTGCTACAACCAAATTTCTAAAATATTCATGTATTATTTATAGTAAAAAGATGTAGTGATAATAATGATCCATTAATTAAATACACTTCTGTTTCTAGTTGTTTCTGTCTACATCTTTTCCTATGCACCCCAGCCTAGAATAAACTTAGTAGGACTCAACAGCAGATTGAAGACATCTATTATATATCATGTATATGTATCAACTCAACAGACACCCAGCTAATACAGTGGATGAGGCAGACAGCTTTTCAGTTGAAAAAATCTAGGTGTCTTTGTTAGGGGGAGCCAAGTATTTCTCCAGCCTCTACTGGCTTCTTTAATTACATTTATATTTTGATCACAGTGTAAGCTAGACATCCCAGATTACACGGGCAAAAATAATACTGTAGCTACACTTAGGACCTGAATCATCTTCTTGAGGTGTTTAAAGAGAAAATTCTGTCTTTTCCTGTCTAATTTCAGATAGAGCAAAATATCACGGGCTTAATTTTTAATACTTACACATAAGAAATTCAGTGCCACTTACAAATGTCTAGGTGTCCATCCTGGTTTTGGCTGAGATAGTATCCAAGACTTCTGCACAGACCTTGCAGATATGGCAAAGAATTGGCAAAGAATATAGAGACCCACGCCCCTCTAAAGTGGAAGCTGGACCCCATATGCTAAAGTCTCTCAAAAAGTAATAGTTGTCTAAGTGTAAGCAACTGAGTGAAGCACTAAGTTTCCTGTAAATGCTAAAAGAAAATGTATTTATTTCAATGAAACAAGGAGTAGCTGCATCTAGATTTACCTCTTGGGATGTGATAGTGTGCTCTGCTGTGAGTGTCTTTCATCCATCCTCTGTAGGAATACATAAATCCTGGCACTGAGAGAACATGAGAAAGGTCCTTTTGCATACAAACAATAATGCACTACAGATTATTTGTTGCCCTCAATGTCTTCATGCTAATAAAGGCTCCAACAGTTTTATCACCAGGCCTGACACTGATAAGCTTGCCCATACTTTAAAGTCATCACAGCCAAAGTAATTCTGATGACATCATAAATGTGAAAGATAACTTCTCTTTATTTTTTGTATATGGCAAAAGAAATCACAAACCATTTTAGTAAAAACAAGTTTTATTAAACAAAGATGATGCCTATCTATAGCAGAGCATAGTTATTGTTTGTATCTGTTATTATAGACTAAAAACTGGCAGTGAAACCCGACTTTTCATCACTTCTGGGTCTGAATAACTTCCTTTTGCATTTGCAATTGCTCCAGCTACAATGACATAATAATTTGCTAAGCTGATGCCAGATGCTTGTGCTTGTCAGTTCTACTTTTAAAACTTAAATCTTTGCTGGATCAGCTTCTGCCTAACTTCTAAATCTTAATTCCGATCTTATTACTTTAAATGTATGCTCAGATGATTACAATCACTACTTTTTTTGCAGTCTAACATGTTACCATTTGTCAGTTGACCAGCTTACTTATGACTTGTAACCTTAAAGAATGGTTAATGTACTTAGCATCACTTTAAAAAGGTATCTCATTTCACTTGCAGGGGCATGATAGGTTAGAGAAAGGAAGGTACACATGTTAATTAACCTTGGCTCAATTCACAACAGATAATTTGATAAGCAGCAGTAACTTGATCAGCTGAAGTAGTCTGAATATATTCTGAAACCCTGTCAACACAGACACAAATATGTCTGTGAATCTGGCTTGTAGAATAAATGTCCCCAGCTGTATGTTTGGTTCCTCTCCTGAAGGTTAGTAGCATGAGAGCAGAGCCAGTTATAGGCATATTTTCTGTTCTCCTCTTTTGCCTCAGTACAAAGTCAAGTGACCTTATTTGTACAAATATTTACATCTTTGGATTTCCTGGTGGGTTTTACTTGGTGTTTTATTTTAAAAAGTGAAAAAATTACCTTCTGAAAGCCTATGTGGCACTGGTGATGAATTAGTCATATGAAGAAATGTGTTTCCTAAATCAATGAGAGCCACATGCAAGAAATTTGTTAAAACAAGAATAAAGAAAAGACAAGTATGTACTAATCATGACATCATCTAGAGACTACGATTCTCAGCATACCTAATATTGCACTGCTGACAAAGTAGCTTGTAAGAGATTTTAATTTTGTCTGAAAATGCTTATCAAAGCCTGAGGAATCACATTTGATGAGACAGAACGGCAGAGTAAAAAATATCTTAATTTCTGACTTGCTGATATAAACAAGATGCTATCAAATTTCAGGCATTACATAACAAGTGAGAATTTAGGTCATCAATCCACCCATGGCTGGACAGCCCTGCATACACCTGCATGCCAGATTCACACTGGCAAGCATATATAGTATTAATTTGTTTATTTGTGCCTGTGAGTATGTGCATAACAATATCAATGAAACTACCAATATCCATGTACATATATTGACTTCTCCATGGGTATAGAATTCACTCTATTGATGAATATATTTAATCATTATCCTTGTCCCATTTAACCAGCATCCACCTGACATTTACCAACATTAAAAATATAGCACTTGAAGGAATGTGTTTCCATTAAATTTGTGTATTTATACAGCAGGCATAATTTCATTACAAATTTCATTAAGATTTTTTCTTACAGGAAACACATAAAATAAGCATTTCATGCACTGTACATGAGAACAAAATCCTCTGAACAGAATGACAGAATTGAAAAAAAAAACGTATTATTGAATTCCAATGCCATCTCTATGATAAAACATATTTTGCAGCAGTAGATAATTTTCAGTGTTTTAAATTAGTCTGTGTGAAAGTGAAGAAAGTTAGGACAATATAATTTTTTGTTACGCCAAAATTTATAAAGGTGTACTTACGAAATATATTCTGGTTTTCTAACTGTAAAAGACTGTACTTACTAAAAGACTGTACTTTCAATAATACTGATGTTCAAACTGAAGTGCCCTGAATTAATCCATTTAGAAGCCATAAAGTTTCTGAGCACAACCAGTTTAACAGTATGTGTATCTGAGATTATAGGTCTTCACGTATTTTAAAAGTGCTTCAGCTTAGAGTCAATAAAGCTGGCCACCCTCCTCCTCCAACACATTAAGTGTCAGTTTTTAAAAGGCAGCATAATCTTACCCTGTGATGCCATCTTGTGTTTGACTGCTTATGTGGGGGGTTCCTTTATTTGACAGTCACCTGTAACATTTTGAGCATACATTACAATTGATTTCTGTTATAATCACAACAATCTGAGTTCTCAGCTGGTTTAAATTGTTACTTTTCTACAGGAGCAAGCGAACAAATATTGACTTCAATGGGGATATCTTGATTTATTATCCCACTATGTGGAAATAAATGTTAATATAAAAAATTGTGTTAGCACTTCTTTTGGACCCAAGAACCTTTTGTTGACCATAGTAAATAATTTTCCTTATTGATGTCTCTTCCTAAATTTTAATAAAACACCATACATTACTCTGTACATCAGAAGTCTATTGTAATTGAAGAGATGTGCATGAGGATATGTTCTTCTCAATTAAGTCATTTAAAATGTCAGTTTCTCAGTCTTAAGAAGCACTTTATGTATAACTTCAAGTTTACACTCTATAATACACCACCATCAATATCTCACCTTAGATAAAAATGATCCCATCTAACTAATTCTTTTCCAAAATTTTGCTAATCAAATGAAATTCTCCTTAAGCAAATATGCAGTTACATGGTATTGTTTGACTTGAGCACTGTAGATCTCAAATATTTCAAAGAGTTTTGCATTTCACTATTCAGAAAGTTTTGGCCTAGGGAAACAATGTCTTACAAGCCCTCTAAGCTCTACATCAAAGTGTCTAGACAATAAAAAGATATTTTAGAGAACAGTAAAGGCAGATCTGGGAATGATTCATAGGAAAGACAATCTTCCTGATATTCTGATGTATCCTCCTCCAAGAGGAGGACTTTGCTCTAAAATTGCATTTTTCTGAAAATGAATGCTTGTCTGTGATGAAATTCCCAAATGCAGCTTAATCAGATAATGTGTGCTAGAAATATACCCTCAGAAGTCTGGGGAATGCCTATTTCAAACAGCCTGGATACCAGTTAGTACTGCACTGGACTCCACAATTTAGAAATTTCTGGTTATGCAATTTTTCCAAAATTGCTGAAGTGGGCAATTTTAAAGGCACAGCTAAAAACTGTCACAACCTTGAGGACAGGTACAAAACAAAGAAGAAACCATATACAGCTGCAGCAGGAGCCCTTTTAATTATTTAATGTATCTAAAGGTAAGTGCAAAGGAAAAGCATGAGAGTTGAAGAATGAATCGAAAAAAAGGATTATGGCCAAAAGTAAGTTACACACAAGCAACTTAGTAAGTAAGGAAACCGTAGAATCATAGAATGTTTTGGGTGGGAAGGGACCTTAAAGGTTATCTAGTCCCAAGTTCCCTGCCATAATAACCCACAGACTATTTGACAACTTGGTTTATTATCTGTAAGTAATAGCTGACGGAGCCATCCTCTCGCACTAAAGAAAACACGAAACATAAACTCCAGATACTGGTGTTCTTTGGATCCTAAGGAATAAATGCCAATGTTTAAAAAGTCAGACCAATTCAAGAACCCACAGAAACATTGGAATTAGTTAATGAAGAGTAACTTTACTAACATCTCCTTAATAAAAAGGTGACCAGAAATAGACACCGTAGAGACTAATCAACAGCTGTGTCTGATGTGTCCTTTCCTTTCTGGATGCTCTAAAAAGCCAGTTATAAATGGGTGATTTAGTAGACCTGCTATATCTAACAAAACTTAGGATTCCATATCAGGTGAAACAATAATGGATTTGCACCTATTTGAAAAAGGACATGTAATATTATTAACAATTGAATCATGAAAATATATCAAGGAAGCTCTGAAGGTTATCCTTCAGAGTATTGTATTATGCACTTTTTAAAATTAATAATTAGTTTTTTATTACCATTTTGCCCAACAGATCAAAAAGAACATCTTATAATAATGTCTCAAGAGTTGTTGTAATCATTCTTAAAACAAGATTAACTCAGAATTATTTTGATAACAGCCTCCAATTTCAGCTCAATTTCAGAATACTACAGTTGTAAAAATAATTTTCATACAATATCTCCTTAAGAAGTTTTACCATGTTATTTTAGGTCTGTGACACAATAACTGCTTTTTTATCTCATGCTTTTTTGTCTCTTATTGAAAGAGTAAGGAGGAAAGGACCCAGAGCTGAAATTAATTTAGGTTCTGTCCATGTTTGGCTAGATGTCACTTTCAGTTTTCCAATAAATTTAATAAATTTCTGAGTGAAAATTGAGACAATTTCCTTCTTTTATTACTGCTTTCACATCCATAGAATAGTCTACTCATCAGTAAAAGGCTTGCTGAGATGCAGTTCTCAGATCAACGTTATATAGTTTACATATGGATCTGGCCCTGAAGTCCTACTCTTTTCATGGATGTTTCAGCAAACAAAAGCAGCTTCAAGAGGGCAGGAGCATCTTTACATGAGTCAAAACCTGTGAGTCGTGGACGTAATTACGTTTTTTTGTGCCTATGATAGACTTTGTGCTACGGAAGTCATAGACTCAAGAAGACCAACTCATGCCTTGCTAACAGAAGGTTCTGTATGATTTCCCCAGTGAGGAGTGTCGGTGTTCACTGGCAAAGTGTGAACTATCCCGTGTCAAAACACCCCATATGAGAATCCTGGTGGGGTAAGTTCCTAACTGTGACTCCCCAGATTAATAAGTAGTTTCAAGCATGGAAGAAAAACACATACTTGAAGAATATCAGATGTTAATTCCTGTATTAAATTTAACACATTAGGAACTATTTCATAGTGAAGATGATTATTGAAATATTTTTAATTGTACAGTATTCACACACATTTCATAGATCTCAATATGTCAAATATTTAATGAATGAGACATTTCATAATTGGTCAGATAAATTGTGTAGCTGATATGTCAACAAAAGTTGCTGAAAATGGAGTATCCAGACAAGATTGTGTCACATAAGAACTGGAAATTAGAACTAGAAATTTTTATAAAGATGATTAACCATTGCTTACTTTTAAGATAAATAAGGCTAAGAACACTCTCTGTACCTCTATTTGCACTCAGGATGTGGAATTTTATTCTTTTAATGTATCAGATAGCACTGAAAACGATTAAAATACCTTGCTGCAGGATGTTTCTGTTAACTTATTTTCATTACTTTGAAAATGCCCAGTTGTAATTATAAAAAAAAGCTCTATGATCTTAAATACTGATCTAGAAAAACAGAATACATAGACAGGGCAGGATGGTTAATTACTTCTTTCCATGCCAAACTCCATGTCAAGAGCAAAATAGTTTACCATTTTGACTGAGAATCTGGATATCATCAAATGAGGAAGAGAAAAAAAAAAAAAGAAAAAAAAATAACAAAAACATTAGGTGAATATTAAGGGGGGAAAACCCCACATTTATGGAACCCTGTCTATTATTTCAGACCTCTAGAATGACTTTCAAATTGTGAGTGCATGAGGGACTTTTCAGAAGGCACTAAATGATCTAACCCACATTTTGAGAATTTAGGACATCGTCACATATTCAGATGACTTCATTTGTTTCCATAAAACATCGGAAGAACATCTGGCAAGAACAGAAAAGTTTCTAAAGCTTTTTAAGGAGTAATGGTTTAAACTTGGGAGAAACAAATGTCAGTTACTGAGGGATCACATTACCTTTTAAGGATATGCATGTTCTGAAGAATGGCAAAAGCCTCAGAGAAACTGGATATTTAGTAATATTGAGATAATTCCAGGAAAAGGGGGTACAAAATCTTATGCAGATTCTTGAGGACACACAAAATTTTCCAAAACAGCCAACAGAAAGCAGCTTTCTCACGATACAAAAACATGACAGAACTTTTTATTTCTTGGAAAGTTCTAAGTCCATAATTTTTCTTTCAATTGCTGAAAAAATAGTAGCAGTTCATAGAAACTCGTGCTTTTCAGATGTTAATTGTTAGCGTGTTAGGTGACTAAATCACTAAGATGTCGAATACCAGATTTTTAAGATATAAAAAAATGTAGCAAAATTAAATACTCAAATATATAATCTGAATTTTGAGGAGGCCTCATATTCAGTAAGAATTATATGAATCAGGTACATGAACTATGATTCCTTGTGGTCTCTACTTACAACCCACAGTCTTGTGGAATGGCACACAAACCATGTAAAAAGAGTTGCCATGGTGAATTATCTTGGAAAACACAATGACACGGGTTTCATGTTGACTGAAGACAATGAGATTAGAGACATGAGGTTCAGTGAAGGTATTCAAGAAAAACAGGCTTTGGAGGTAAAATTGAAAGATTATGCCAGTACTAATTTGCATAGTTACACATAGAACAGAATGTGACATTACTGCTGGTGTCAGTGGTATGCTGTTGTGGTTTGACTCTGGCCCAATGCCAGGCACCCACAAGAGTTGCTTGCTTACCCTCCCCTACCATAGCTGGCCAAAAGGAGGGAAAAGAGGAAAAAAAGGTTAATGGAGGCTTCATGAGTGAGATAAGGAGAGCAGGAGAAATATTTCAAGGGCAAAACAGGCTCAACCTCAGTTGCTAAGTAAAATTTATTTCTAAGAGAATCAGAGGAAGGTAATGCAAAGTAAAATAAGCCCATAAGACACCTTCCCCCCCGCCCCTAAGCCCTCCCTCCCTCTCACCAACAACACAGGGAGGCAAGTCTGTCCTGGTTTTGGTCAGTCCATCACCAAGATTTCCTTCCGCTGCTCCGGGAGAAGCGTCCTTCCCTGTGAGGCCGTGGGGTCCATCCCACGGGAGACAGTTCTCCATGAACTTCCCGGCGTGGGTCCACTCTCACGAGCAGCAGCCAAACCGCACCTGCTGCAGCGTGAGTCCCTCCCACAGGCACACAGCCCTCCCAAAACTGCTGTGCCGTGGGTCTCTCCCCACGGGGTGCAGTGCTCCAAGGACAGGCTGCTCCAGCCTGGGAGCAGGGCCCTCTCTCTCCACCGGGTCTCCCACTGGATCACAGCCTCCTCCAGGCTCTGGCATGGGCACCTCCCCCAAGGGCTGCGGGTGGATCTCTGCATTCCTCGTGGGCCCAGGGGCTGCAGGGGCACAGCTGCTTCACCATGGTCTGCACCACGGCCTGCAGAGGAACCTCGGCTCCGGCGCCTGGAGCACCTCCTGCCCCTCCTTCTCCACTGACCTTGGTGTCACCGTGTTGTTTTGCCTCACATGTTCTCACCTCCTTCTTTTCTCTGACTAGAAGCAAAAACCCCTGACTTTGTTTTGATTTTCTTCTTAAATATGTCATCACAGAGGCATTACCAGCCTCTCTCACTGGCCCAGTTCTGGCCAGCAGCATGTCCATCCTCAGAGCCATCAGGGATTGGCTCTGCCGGACATGGTGGGAAGCTTCCAGCAGCTTCTCACAGGAGCCACCTGTGCAGCGCCCCTGCTACCCAAAACCAGGCCCTGCCAAACCAATACATATGCACAGAAGGGAGCTGGAATGTCCTCAGAGTCTATGGTGAATGTATGATTAGAGGCACCAGGGTGGGTTGACCCTGGTACCCTGGATGCCAGATACCCACCAAAGACTTTCTATCTCTGCAGCCTGACAAGGGAGAAAAATACAGCAACAGGTTCATGAGTTGAGATAAGGGCCAGGAAAGATCACTCACTATTCACTGTCATGGGCAAAACAGACTGGACTTGGGGAAATTAATTGATTTTATTACTAAAAAAATAGAGCAGGATAATGAGTGTCGTAGGCACTTGCCTATACATTCCACACACCTTGCAACTCAAAACTATCCAGCCTCGTGGGAGATCTCTTAAATAGATCTCTTAAGTAGATCTCTTAAATCAAATGGAATAGGTATTCTTAAATAGATTAACCCTAAACAAGACCTGGAACACTTTCAGAAGAATTAGCAAAAGAAACATGCTGGTTTGAGCATCCTGGGGATATTCAAAATTCTCAAGAGCGATTGTAATTAGTCTGGAGGAGAAGGTGGAGAGGGGAGGAGGTGTCTCCCCCTTAGGTTGGCTTGGAGAAGGCATAATTATTAATAGCTTCCAACAGATGGCTCCCGAAGTACAGAGTTCACAGCAATGCTGATTATAAATACCAGATTAGTTTCATGACCTGTAATTCTGTCATACCATAGGACAGTGTTACAAAGCACAACAACAGGATGGCCTTAGCTTAGTTCCCATCAGTGATAAACAGCACAACAGGGATCATATACTGCAAGTAAGGTATTGCTTAAAGTAATTTTAAGAACAAGCATACCAACATTATGAGAAAATAAATCAACATTGTGACCAGAAACTATTAAATGAATATAATGAATGCTTATAATTTTTTTTTCTAATTATTTCAACTCAGATTTGTTGTTAGCTCAACCTGTCGTGCCCCACCTTGACGACAAAAATTTCTGTCATGGTTCAACTCCAGATGGCAAATAAGTATCATGCAGGCCCTTGCTCACCCTCACCCCACAGTAGAATGGGAAGGACAATCAGAAATTAAAATGGCAATACCTGTGGTTTGGGATAAAAGCAGTTTAAAAATTGATATAAAGTAAAATATCATCATCATCATCATCATCATCCTAAAGTAATAGAAAGGGACACAACAAAAAGAGAATAAGAGAACCCAAGAATAAGTGTTGCACAATACAATTTCTCATGATCCACTGACCAATGCCCAGCCTATTCCTGAGCAGTGATTGTCCCCTTCCAGCCAACTCCTCCCCAGTTTATATATTGAACAAGATGTTCTGGGGTATGGAATATCCCTTTGGCTAGTTCAGCTCAGCTACACCCTCACAGCTTCTTGTGCACCTCCTCATTGTTAAAGCATGGGAAACTGAAAAGTCCTTGACTTAGGGTAAATACTACTTAGCAATAACTAAAACATCAGTGTTTTCAACATTATTCTCATAATAAAGCAAAAACCTGCTGCATTGTATCAGCTATCTCTCAGGAAAGAAAGTTAACCCTATCCCATCCAAAACCAGGACACCAATATAGAAATAGGGGCAGAAGAATAGAGAAATTCCTGTTAACCTGGACATAGAGGGCATGACTTGTAGCTACAGTCTTCCATATTTTGGGACATTAAGTACTCCTCTCGTTGCTTCTGCTGTGATTAAAATCAAGTCAGATACTTCATGTATTATCTTCTAATACAAATTAATTTTGAAGGTGTGACTCTGAATATGGAGGTAGTCATAAAAAGCAATCTATAACTTATTTGTGGCACTGGTAATGATCTTCTTTGTCCTTTCTATATCTGTTTTGTTCTGCCTGAATAACCATCGGTTCCTGTCTTGCATACACTTGACTTTAGTTAAGGGCTAGAGTTGAGTCCTACATCTAGGCTATTGACCTTTTCTAATTTTTTAATTTAAATTCAAATCAAACTCCAGAGAAGATTAACCACTGCAGTACCATTCACAAACGTGTTCTACTCCTGTCACTACAAAGAAACATTTGCAATTTGCAAAAATCAGTGGACTACAAAGACTAAATCTCATGTAAAGTTTACAAAGTTTCTGCATTCCCCAAGTACATTATATAACAATACCAAGCAGTATGCAAGGCAGCTGAAAGTAAGTAAAACCATTCAATATGTGAAATATGAATCCTTGTCTTTCTAATGCAGAGTATTCAGGGCCTCCATTCTCCAGCTGATACCCATAATTACAAAAGGGAAATTACATCTTGAGGACTGAGGGAGTGTTGCACCTGTAGTAGGTGCTGTTAAGCTGCCCATATAACTTCCCATAACTATTGTCAGCAGTAGTTAATAGAGAGTCCTGATGCCCACAAAGAGGAATCTTAAACATCATCTGGGTTTTGGTTCAAAAAGTTTATGAAACTCACTGTCAAGTAGCAGACTGACTGCAGCTAATGGATGCACAGGATTATCTTAAAGTATGGTGTTTGGGGTGAAACTACTAAAGGCGTCCTTGGCCTCCTCAGCCTTTGTGATGTCCTAGTGTTAACTGAAAATGCAAGGAACAATGAGTCATTCTCTTTTTTCCCCATGGTCACGAGTGATAAATTGGATAATGTTGCACCAGTTTTAAGAAATATCGAGGTCTTCCTGGTATGTAAATTCTCTGTTGCTGCCCGTGACACCTTTAGAACCATTTTTCAATGTCTTTGAAGGATCTGCATCACAGCAGAGGACTGAAGATGCATGTCTGAAATCTATTCAATACAATAGGATGCAATTGTTTGGAACAGCATCAAACTCTAAATGTCTGTCTTATCTGTCCATGTCAGCTGAAAAAAAATTAAACACATAAAAGGACTGAGAAACCCTGGACACACACATAATTCCAGAATTGAACTGGTTTCTTCTCTTACTACACATTTGTGGAATACATTAATTTTTGTTGCAATCTGCTGAAAAAACCCAGCCACTAACAAGTGCTGAGGCAAAATGCAGCTTAAGAGGATCCTGCAAATACTTAAACTCTAAATGTGCCTTAAGCAGAAACAACCCAATATCCTGCATTTAAAATGAAAATATATTTCTCCTTTGTGAATAGTTAGCTGGAGCCAAGAACACATCTGTTATGAGGATTCTACCTCATTTTTGTGCTCTGCCTTCTTGAGAACAAAAGATTAAAAAAAATCATTTACAAATGTATATCTGCAAAGAACTTTGTATTATTTATTTTCTATTCTATTTAAAGTATTCTGTACATCTGCTGTTTATCATTAAGTTCACTAACATAAAACTGAATCTGCCCTGAGGTGATAATCTAAAAAAGGGGCATTAGTGAGAGAAAATGTTATGGCAGTGACAGAAGAATGCAGCTATATATTTTGATGAACAGTGAGTGTTCAGTGACCCAAGACAGAGGAAGCTATAAATGATTCATAACTTTGAGAAATTCTGTAGTTTCAGTAATTTAAAACATAGAGTTCTATCTAATTAATAGTAAGTACAGTATCTATTCTAGTCTTAGTTTTTTTATTGGGTCCTGGCTTCAATAAAATTATTTTCATGTGAGGCACATTGCTATTTTAAGGGCCTCTGTATGGTGTATTCGTTGATTTATTGTTATCTGATTTGCACATTGAAAACAATTGTTCTCAGGAGAATTACAATGGGATTTGATTCAGATGTAAATAAATAACAGAAGAGCCCTGAGATCTCAGCACAGTTTGCTTCTTTTCGTAGCACTTTCCAGATTTCCCTACTTGCCAGAAAATCTTTTTCAAACCTAAAGGCATAAATTTACAATTTGTGTCTCACTTTTTTTTTTTTGCTGTTGTTTTTAACAGATACATTATTTATATAATGAACAGCTA
Source organism: Platysteira castanea (assembly GCA_013397175.1). NCBI lineage: Eukaryota > Metazoa > Chordata > Aves > Passeriformes > Platysteira > Platysteira castanea. Next base: position 405,205 of record VYXC01005810.1, read on the forward strand.
GCTTTGACTTCAGGAGTATGGTTGTTCTTGCAGTCACTCTTCTTTTAGAGGCAGACTAGATAAATGTTTCCAATGCTTTCATTTGATACCTGGAAATAACTTTTTGCTATCTGCTACCCTGGTTCTGCAAATATGTGCACACACAAATTTATTTAAAACTTTTCAAAACTGTTTAAAAGCTAAACATACAGAAAAACCTCAGATGCCTTAAAGTTAAAACCTGCAACTTGTAATTTCTAGACACTTGGCGTTCTGAAGGGTATCTAAAATCTGGATGCAGCTACATTAGAGAGGTAACCAAGAAAACTTTATTAGTGCTGGCCAGGGAACTGCAGAGCTAGGAAGAAGGAAACCAGAAATCCTGAACTTCCTTAGGAAGTAGGAAACTGAATGGGACTGCTAGTGGGTTCTTCTGACTGTCAGGAATGGATAACTGTGTCCTGGAAAAAGTTACCTAGAAAAGTATTCTTGAAAAAAACCCAAAACTAAGAATCATACAGTATTTGTGGATATTGTTTACTCAAAAAATGTCAGTCTAAAGGAAATTACTGTAACAGAGTTCAGAAGTCTGTAACTCCAGTTGAGGAGCAGTAACTTTTTAAATACCTTGAGACTGATAAGGTCAGGTGGAATTTTATCTGCTGGAGTGTAGGAAGGCTCTACAGATGGATCTGGACAGGCTGGTTCGTGACTCGAAGCCAGTTCTATGAATTTCAGCAAGGTGAAGTGCTGGGTCCTGCACCTGGGTGACAACAGCCCAAGGCAGCGCCACAGGCTGGGAGCAGAGATGCTGGAAAGCTGCTCAGCAGAAAAGGACCTGGGGGTTCTGGTTGACAGCCAGCTGAACATGAGCCAGTGTGTGCCCAGGTGGCCAAGAATGCCAGTGGCATCCTGGCCTGTATCAGCAATAGTGTAGCCAGCAGGACCAGGGCAATGATTGTCCCCCTGTACTCAGCACTGATGAGGCCACACCTCGAATGCTGTGTTCAGTTTTGGGCCCCTCGCTACATGAAAGTCATTGAGGTGCTGGAACGTGTCCAGAGAAGGTCAGTGAATCTGATGAAGGGGCTGGAGCACATGTCTTATGAGGAACAGCTGAGGGAGCTGGGGTTGTTTAACCTGGAGTAAAGGAGGTTTGGGGTGGGGGGGACTGCATTGCTCTCTACAGCTACCAGAAAAGAGGTTGTAGCCTGGTAGGAGTTAGTCTCTTCTCTCTGGTAACAAGCAACAGGATAAGAGGTACACTCTAGGCTGAGCCAGGAGAGGTTTAGATTGGATTTTAGGAAAAAATTTCTTCACAGAAAGGCTTGTCCAACATTGGAACAGGCTACCCAGGGAAATGGTGGAATCACCAGCAGTGGAGGTATTTAAAAACATGGATTTGGTGGCACATGGGGACACGGTTTAGTGGGGGACTTGGCAGTGCTGGGTTAATGGTTGGACTTGATGTGCCTAAAGTTACTTTCCAACCTAAATGATTCTGTGATTCTGCTTGAACAAGGCATGTTTGAGTGTATAATTCATGATCTTATGTTTGCTTATATCCCTCTATACCTTAGGTGTAAACATTTTTCCACAGCTTTACAGTTTCAGCCCTATTAATGACACCTGGGTGCGAGTTTTTTGGGGGGAGGAGGGAGACTAGATCTCTGAAATGCTGCAAGTTGCAAAACCTTTTAATCAATGATAGTTTCCTCTTATTGGTATGTCCTCTGATCACATATATCCTCTGATCTTCTCCAAGCAAGTCTTCAGCTAGGTCTCTCATTTTTTCTTTCCCATGTCTCTTGAACTACTACTAAGGTAGCCTTAATTAAGTTAAGAGGTGTTGAAAGATTAGATATAAAGAGAATGATAGATAATATTGCTAATAATATGATTTTTTTGAAAATTCTTTCTGCAATTGGCAATTTTTGGTATGAATGCCAGCACACGTTGCAGTTGCAGTCTCTGACAGGCAGCATCCCACAGGGGCTGACTGGAATGAGAATAATTGTGGCCAGTGACAGGGACCATTGAGAGCCCCCAGAACCACTGGGGACCAGTGAGCCAGGACTTGCGCCCAGCTTGGGTGTCCCAGCTCAAGCATTTGGACGTGAAGAGCAGAAAGTGGATGGGAAAAGAAATATTGAGCTGGGAAAGGTAGAAGATAAGTTAGAAAGTGGACCTAGAGTTTAAGATAGTTTAAGGCTTCATGTATCACCCAGAAACAATACACATTCAGAAGTCATATACTTTGTGGTACTTAAGGTATATTTTATCCAAGAAGAGTTGTCTTTGTGTCCTGAAAAACTTTTATTAATGGAAGGTTTCAACCTTAGAGACTTCACAACTCACCTACAAAACATTTGTTCTATGGGATGTACAACTGGCCTTCCAACTAGCAGCCAGACTTGGGGAGAGGACATAGGTGAACCATCATTTACCAGTGCCTGGGTGGGAGGTGTAGGCAATAGACCTTCAGACATGAAGGAGTAGATTAATTTCTTCATCTCCCTGCTTTTTTACTAGCCCTGCTTTGAAAGCACTATTGGCACTATTCCTAGAATTAAATAGACAATATGAGAATCCCACTGCACCTCAGGTATGGGTCAGAGCGTTTGAGGAATATTTCAAGAGGTGAACAACTGTATACATATGGCCACTGGGAGAAATACAGTTTCCTATGGACTTTGAATGCTTCCCTGGTTTGTTAGAGGACATAAAAGAATTCTGAAAATGTTCAAAGGTCCATAAATTTCTAATACTGTCTCAGCATGATTAATAAGAACCAAAATCCATTCATGCATTTAATTCCCTGTTCCTTCAAATCCTCTTTGGCAACCTCTTAAGATATCATAACGATGACATTGGGGTTTTTTTAGACTTTAAACTCTCTGCTTATTTCTCAGTATCCAAAATACTGAGTCTCAGGTGTCATCTGACATTGATAGCTTTTAAAATCATCAATTCAGTTTAAAATAAATCTGTCCTGAACCACTGACATTCAGAGCACAATAAAGATGAAGACCAAATCCTTTGGCCTTTACATAGAATTGAAACTACTAAGTTTAGATAGTACTTTATGAATAAGTAGTGGTCAGCCTTGCTGGGTAGAATATGAAATAATACGTAATATGTGTACACACAGGCTTTGCTGGTTTTGGATAAATTTTTACAGACATCCTCTTAAAGATTCCTAAATTTCAGGAGAAACAATGAGGCATTAACTAATACAGTATCTTTAGCCCTGAAGTACTCTTCCCTCAGCCCTCTCAAATTATTTTTGCAAAAAATAATTATTGTAAACTTTGCTTATGGATATTACATTATGTTCTTGTGAATGCGATATCATTCATCTGAAGGGGGTGGTAAGCCTGGAAGACAACATAGTGATAGGGAGAAATTGTTAATTATTTTTACCGTAAAAATCTGTTACCAGAGTATGAATCAACTCCCATCAGCCCCCTTGTACATCTTGATGAAAATAAATTTGTTCGAATATAAAATAATTCACTTATTCTTAAAGAAAAACATACATGAGATGAAGCACCTGACTGTCACCTCCTGAGTTTGCATCACTGGTTTAAACTGCCCAGCAAAAATTACTCAGAATATCTTGAGGTAATATTGTAGCAAGCCAATGATTAGGAGACCCAGTGAAGGGAAAGTTAAGTCAAATGGAAGACACTGCCTAAATCAAATAGTTAAAAACATGATATTTAGATCATTTTTTCCTGTATTTCCCTGAAAGGTAAAAATATTTACCTTCATGTTAATTACTTTTAAGAAACCAAGCCTTTTATTTTTTTGTTTTCTTCAGAAAATTTTAGCCCTTGATAATATCATCAATATTAGGAAAATAGTAAAAGTATTTTTATCTAATCTGTATTGGATGGAAATGTCAGAGCTAAATTAGGTAAGCATATAATTGACTAAAAGTTATAAATCTTAGTTTATGTTCATATCAGTTAGCTCAGATATATTTAAACATCCAGCAGAGCTCTAATTTAAAAAAAAAAAAAACATAACTGTCATTAAATGATCCATTTCAGTGATACCAATCTATTTTTTTTCCAAAAATAAACATAGTCCTTCATTATTTCAATCTACAAAGTGAATCCAAATGTTAGATAACAGCATTAAAATATGAAGATTGTGATTTGAAAATTTATGGAAATTTTGATCCATATAAGAAAATTGTTTAGGCCAAAAATTGCTTTCCTCATCTATAAAAATACTTCATATGATTAGAAACACTTCTACAGCCTTAAAAGTCCACTCGGAATCAATCTTGCAAGAGTAAGTGTGAAACTGGGTTGTGGATTACAGACTAAGGTGTTAAGAATTAGCTTTGTCATCATTTGAGTATCTAATCCTCCAGTGTGCCTGTATATATCAACTCCAGCAGAGCTCTGGGAGGGTGCAGCAATGTGCCTACATAGCCCTCTGCATATTCAGACTGTTTTTTCCCACTTTTTTTGAGAGGTATTTTACTACCTCTCAACACAGCTTTCACATAAGTTAACCTTTCTGAAAACAAATTTCAGAATTTATTTTTGGATTGGAGACGAAAAAGAAAAGAGTTTTATAAAAATTGGAATTTGTCCATAAAACTTATGTCATTTAAACCCTGAATTAATAAAATCTCAATAGAAAATATATCATATTTGTTTTAGATGCATGCTTATCTATGACTGTGCAGAAAAATGCAGGACCAGATAATAATATACAGTGTATATACACTGCATGCATTTCTTTTCATCATTCAAAGACCTTTGAAGTTTTGTTTGCTTTAGAGAGACAAATTCAATAAATGTCCAGAAATTTTATATAGCAGTGCTCTAACAGAAGTTGTGACTCTTCATTCATCTATAAAATGAAACACATTTTATTTTTCATTATAGCATTATACTCTCTATTCTTCCCTTTCAAAACCACCTAGCTTATAGAATATTAATTTTGTTGTTTTTTAATAACACCGTAGGAAAAATGATGTAATTAAGACAGTGTCACTGTATCAGGATATTTTAAATAATAATTCTCTCCTGCTACTGCAGAAACACCAGACCTGTTGCAGTAATCCTGGATACAAAAGACATGATCCTACTTATTTTCAAAAGAGAGGTTTTAAACCTGTAACAATGTTATAGTACAAAACTTTGCCAAATTGTACTTACACTATTTCTAATCTGTTGCACTTGGGAAATTGTGGAATAAGATAAAATTCTCTGTCTGCAAGGGCAAAACTATATGATTGTGACTGGATTAAATAAAAAAGTCTATTTGAACTCTTCCCCTCTCTCACTAGGCTGGTGATGAAAAGTGGAATTAACTGTGTGTAAAGCTTTAGAGATGTGAGGAAACTTAAGGCAATGGGGTTCTTTAGCTTGTTCATAAAGATAACAGCTAAGTAACAATAAGAACAAAATCAAATCCCAGCACGTTCTTATCTTTACAACAAATGAATTGTCCTGATTAAATCAATGGATCTCCTTCCCTGCCTAAAGCAGAAAAGAACATGATCTGAAAACTCTTAGAAAAAATGCCCATGTCCTTTTCTATTTTGACTGTTCAAGCAATCTTATCATTGATATCACATTCATGTTTTACATAAACCACAGAGCACTAACAACTGCCTTTCCATATTGTCTCAATAGGTTTATTACTGAAGGAAGAGTGGCTGCATCAGAATGAAAAACTGTCAATAGGCCCACACCCTGCTGGACAGCTCCAAATTAATCATATAGTTCATTACAAAAACAGCATTTCCCTTCTTTTCCAGATGACAGTGATTATAGCCAGCCATGGAAAAGTTTCTCCAGATGAGGTGCCTGAAGGAGAGCACTAATCTGACTCTTCTGAAAGAGCAATGTTTTCCTTTCCCAGAGGCTAAAAAACACCATAAAAGAATGTTCTCCTTGGCTTCCCCCCATCTTTTCCCCTCAATATACACTTCTCAATTTATTGAGCAGCATCAGAGCCTGAACTGCAGAATTTAACTCCTGCATATCTGAGGTGAAGGGGATTCAACCTGATTAGCTTGACTTTCCTTCAAATCTCTTTGTTCTTTTCTATCTTACATTGAAAAGGCAAAGAAAGGAACAGAAGTGGGGGGAAAGCACACAAGCAGCCATGAATGGATAATCTACTTCTTTAAAATATCCCATTTTCTAAGGCACTTAACCCATGAAGTGACACAGAATAAGACAAGAAGGAAAGACTTTTCAGGAGGGATAACCTACAATGTGGTTAATGAAGGCCAAGAGGTTGCACTAAGCTTACTGGTGGTCCCTTAGTTATGAATGACAGAAAAATGGGAGAAGTACTTAGGGTAAATCTACAAAAAAGTCATGTGTTTGCTTTTCAAGAGCCACCATGCCTTCTCTTGACCAAAACACAGGGAGGGAAAAACCAGAGAGAGTATCAAACCAAACAAACCTATGGGGTAGTCTCAACACATAAATCTTAATTTCCTCCAGGGAAGGGAGGAAAAAGTTTGAGACTTGTGGAGCATAAAGAATACTTTGACCTTTTCCGAGCAGTTTCTCACTTGAGATTCATAAGTAATAAAGGAGATAAAGATTAAATTTTCCAGCATTTTGTCACTCGGTTTGGTGATTGCTGTTCTCACAAAGGACATGGAAATGTTCCTCAAAAATAGTATAAGCTTGGGATGCACTAGGTGTTTTGACAAGATTTTCAGCAAGAGAAAAACTTGAACCAATAGCTCTGGCACAGAGACAGTCTACATTTATGGCTGAAACTTTTGCTGACCTGGTAACTCTTAGGAGTCTTTAGGGACCCACAGTTGTCTGCTCATTAAGAAGGCAAATCTCCATCCCAACATGATACAGTTCTAAAGGTCATGAAGATTTTCTCCTTTTCTAGGCTTTACTATACTAATTGATTTTTTACAAAATGGGGACTATTCTCAAAAGAACCCCAAAAGTCCCCAAAGGTATAAATTGAAGGAGCTCTTTTTCCTTTATTCTGAGGTTTGTAATGTATCTTCTTATTTCTTATTTCTGGTATCTAAACTTCTGTTTTGTTTCTCATTACAAACTACAGGAAAAATCTTATTCTATATCATTATTTGATAAACAAATCAATGCAAGAGACATATGTTATTCCTCAAAAACAGCAAAAATGTAAACATCTGCTCTAAATCCCCAAATGAAACACATTTTCCTTCGGGACATTTAAGTTTTCATTTCCTGATATATCATCTTTCGTGTCTCAGCCTTCTTATGGGAAATCCTGAAGCCATTACTCTGGATAAGAATAAATAAATGTAAGAACTCCAAAGCAATTAGGGAAAAAACCCAACCCAAACCATACCAAGCCAAAACATCCCTGGTTAAATTGTTTACAATATACACAGGCCATGTGATCATAGATAGATAAAACAGGTTTAAAAAGATTGACAAGTGTTTTTCATTTTTTTTCCTCTAAATATATGTTGAGAGTTATCTTTTTATTTGGGGGATTAGTGAAGATGAGAAAGGACTGGATAGAACAGGTTTCTGGTGCTTTGAACATGGGCTTGACTATCTTGATGTGAATTTATGTAATGGAACTACTATACAGGGTTAGGGTCTAGTACAATTTGAATCAAAAATCAAGGCTCAGAGGGCAGTAAAAATGTCCTTTTTGATCAGGAAATACTAATGTGGAAGTGTTAAAGGATTTATTTCATAATGGTGGGAAAAACTCGTCTGAAAAACTATTTTGTACCTTTCCCCAAATGAATGTCTTCGACAATGCAAACTTTAATTATATGGTTGAAATCACCTTTGTTGGAAACCTACTTAAGGACTGAAAAGGGAAAAGACTGAAGACACTGGCCAGTGCTCTCACTGTGATGTCAGTACAAGCAGATCTGAATATGCAGATTCCTCAGAAAGGTTTGAGCTGGAATGAAAAGTACTCATTAAATTTAGTTTTATGACTCATCACATTGACAATTTACCCTTTTGCAACTCAGGATTTTTGAAAGATGAAAACAGATTCTACAGTGCAATCAATACTGTTCAAAATACGCATAAAGCTGTAAGACAGAAATAACATGGGATAAAATCCTGATGTTAAAGGCAGAGGGAAATTTTTTTAATCATTTCAGTTTACCTAAAATGTGCTGAGACTCTTTATTATTTTACTGCTTTCTGACATAAAATAATCATTGACATGCTTAGTTTCTTAAATGCCAGGTTTAAACAGTGCTTCCTTCCTGAAACACTAAAGTGTATAGAGTTTATATATTCAAAATTTGAATTAAACTGAGTACTGGAGAGGGAGGATTGAATACCAGCCTGTTGATTTAGATAAGCCTGAAATTAAAGCAGTTGCAGAGGTTGAAGACATCTGTCTGTATCCACAACCACGAAATTACATTGATCATTTATTATGTTGTGTTTCAATACTGGATCTTGACCTGGTTTTCTGCTTTAAAAGAGGGAGCGTGTCCTTCTATGTTACTGAAAGTAATATTATGACTTCTTGTTTTGCTGGTATCTTCGCTCACATTTTCCAAGTTTAAAATTAAAAGTAAAATTCATTAACATTCTCTCTAGAGACAGGATTTTGATGTTTATCCTTTACCTTTTGCAAATCAGCGTGTTTACAGACATTAAATCTGTGAGTGGATTGCAAAGCATTGGCATTAAATAATTATATTTCAGCTAATTAGACAAATCTTACTCTTACTATAGAAAAGTGAAAGTAGAGATTCTGTTTATGCTTGTATTTTAAGAATCCTAACAGCTGTACTTTTCTGTGGACCACGTAACAAATTGAAGGATTTGAAAATTTTTGTTAGTTTTTCATGTGCATGGTTTGCTTAGAATACTGTTAGAATACCACTTAAAATATCTTTTTTGATCCATCTGAGATTGGTGTAATTAAAACTGTAGATCTGTAAGTAGCCAACGGCTTAAATTAGAATCTGCATGCTATGCTGAATTTTAAACTTGAATTCTGTAAAGGCTTTGTTCCAGCTTCCTTGAACTAACAGGGTCAAATTCTGCTTAAGATGTACATCTGGCCCCAGTTCCTGAAACAGGACATACTGTATTTTGCAAAGAGCACTAAAGATCAGCCAAGTGACCTTTTATGTATTTTACAAATGCAGTTTCACAGTGTGCAGCTGCTGTGGTATTCTTCCAAGGTGTTCCCCTTATTTGTCCCTCTGCTTCTCCCAGTGTTGCAAACTGAAATTATTCCATTGCTAATTACAGATTATATTATTAAATACCGGTTCTTAAGTAGGAGAGCAAGAATGTCTGGAAGTAACATCAGCAGTTCAGTGTCCAGGAAATAAATTTTAAAAAACCCTCAAAAGATTTCTAGGTTTTTTTTTCTTCCAAAATAAGTTTTGATACCGTGATTCATCAAAAGAAAACAAAACCAAACTTGAATATATGCTTTTTTGACATAATTTGTCCTTCTACTGTAATGTACAGAGTAATGTATCCCAGAACTTGAAATAACACAACTTCCCTGAAATTCAAAACAGAAGAGCAATATTTTCAAACATTCATCCAGTGACTATACCCAACTAGAAAGAACAATAACACTATAAACAACAAATTAAATTGACTGTGAAAAAATATTAGCCAGTAATTTTTGCTTCAGTTTTTAACAAAATTATTTCACATTGATATATGCTTTTGATGAAACGGATCTACAGTTAATAGGTTTCTATGTGATTATTTAATATATAATAAGTGTAAATATATTTATGACATCAAATGCAATATTCAATATTATAATTGTAAGAAATGATGATATTTAATGGAGACTTTTCTTCTCTTGGTAACTCACACCATTGGCCACAGCAGTACTTCATTAGTTTCTACCAGTTTGAATCCTGGGTTCTTCTTGGAAGCTTTGTTTTTGTACATCAGAATCCACTGAACTCCCTAAAATATATAGAATAAATATCTGTATGCTTTTATGTAACTGAGTATATATATTAACACATACACCCGCACACACATATATGTGTGGAAAAAACACATATATTGGAAAAAAAGGATAAATAATAGAAATACATTGTAAGAATATCAAGGTTAAAAACAAAGAAGAAAAGAAACAAATCACCACCATTAACGAAAGAGGTTAACAGGATTCAAAGCTCTATGGCTAAAAACTGTGGTAAAAAAAGGTAGCTGCTGTACAAAATCATGTTAACTTGATAAATGCAGTATAAAGAACTGGCAATTATGTAAACTCCACCCTGTAGAACAGATTTGTTAATGCTTTTACAACATATTCAAGTCCTACGAATCATTAAGTCATCTTAGTTGTTTTGGTTTTTTAACTGTTCAAAGTGAATTAGGATGTTATTATCTTTAACTGTAAATTTCTGGAAAAACTGTATCAGTGGTCTCATAGATTGTAATACAGTTTGATTTGCTAGATTTTTTGGGGGGGTCTTATCAGTACTGAATTTTCACTTGCCTGTTCAATGAGTGTTTTACACTCTAATAAATCCAATATAAATATTGGTAAAACAAGGGAGCAGCTCTTCATTATGTCAGATGTTCCATCCTATGCTTGGTTTGACTACAGCATAAACGCTTAGTTTTCCAATCAAGTGAACAGAATGTATGTGTGCATTTGTTAAATTAGATTATAACAGCCTGTGAGACAGAAGTGGTGCAACACCTCGTGAAGAGTACCTTTTCCATTCTCTGGGACACAGTGCTCATCTTTCCAAGGTGACTATGCCAGTATCTAGATGGGATGAAGGAGCTGGGGTTTAACTAAAATTCAAAACTTCCCTATTTTTCTCTTGTCCCCTTCTCAGAATCCATGCCTTGTAGTGACAGAACTTTAGAGAAACTGAAGTGCTGGAAGGCCAATTGTCTTAGACATCCTGAGGAACTGAAGGAACAGAATAGCTCAGTTAACTGATGCATTGGTGAAAAATTCATTTCCGCCTGGCTAAGACTAGTACAGTCTTCAGAACAATGTGATACCAGTGATTTCAGACAAACCAGAGAATTTCAGAGAATTCAGAGTCAGATATTTTAGTCTGTATGTCAGGTATAGGCCTGAGGACAAAAGAGAGTTCATTTTATTTTCAAGACAGAACCACAACAACAAAGCAAATCACCCTATTTTAACTCACCAAAGCACATCAGCAGAATACCATAGCTGTTACACTATTAAGAAAATAGGGAGATAGTCACTTAGGAATTAAAGGAGATGTAGGTCAGGAGGTTTGGAAAACACTGGGTACTTTGGTCAAAACTGATAGATAACTCTTAATGGTACAAGCTGAGAAAAATAGAGAGATGTAGTCTTTATCACCTTTATTTATTCTATCAGCAGAGAACAGCTAGATAAGCAAACAAAAAAGCACAATTAAGTCTCTACTTTCCACATAAAATAAATCAAGAAAAACAAGTAAATATTAATAATAGTTTAATACAGTTCCATTGACGAGAAAGCGTGCCTCAAATATTGCTAACTACTACAAACAGGGATACCCATGCTTCTCTACAGGTGCATGGGCTGTCAATGCAGATCTTTTTGTGCTTGCAAATGATACTGAATCTTTAGGCAATTACAGCCTACTGGGGCTCCCTATCTGCTAAGAGATCAGGGCCAGCTATCTGCTGTCAGTGAGTTTCACTGCAGCCCCTGGAACTGCACTTTGTCAGGATTTCTGACATGCAAATTCTAAAAAGAGTTATATGAGAGACTGAAATAAAGCTGTAAATTAACAGCCAATAGTCAATCATTCCTATGCTAATCACAAACTGTATATACATATGAAAACCCACAGAAGCCATAAACCCCTTGTTTTTCAAACTATTAAATTCTTTGAACTTTGAGATGTTTTCTCATTGTTGTAACAAAAGCGCTTGTTGTACCTGTTTCAGAAAGTATCAGGGAGGTTAACAAGAGCTGCTTCCCAAGTAACAGGGGTTTTTATCATATAGGGATAAACTGACGGTCAAAACCAGGCATAAGCACAAAAAAAAAAAAATAGGTAATGTTCACTCATCTTTTTTCTTGCTTGTTTCAAACTGTTCTGAGAGATTTAATTTCAGAACAGGAAAAGATTCTCTTCGAACTAAATGAATCCCTTTTGGCATTTGAATTCAGCAGCTTAAGCACTTCCTATAATTAAGTCCAAAGAAATACTTATTTTAGGCTTAAATAAATCCCCTTGGAGCTGTCAATGAATGCTAACTTCTCTGGACTCCAGAGAGATGTAGGGGTCCAGGGATTTCTCTTAAGTGCCTCATTACCCATTACCTTGCAAAACACATTTATTTTCAATACCTGTAATATGATATTGAGTTTTAAGAGAGGAAAAAAAAAAAATCTAGAATCCAGCAGGAATGTCCCCTTATGAAATTTAATATGGAACTAACTTCAATCCCACTTTTTTTCCTGACGGAGTGCAAGCTAACATGAAACACCATACAGGAAGCTTTTTTTTTTCCTGCTTTTTAGGCTCCCCATCCCCACCCCCATTTTTGAAAACAATGTGCAAAAACGGACTCTTCTGCTGCCTGCAAGAAGTGTCTAATTACTAGCTGGAAACTCCATTCATCGCCCAGGTGTTAGAAAACACAGCCCTCTAATAGCAGGCCATTGCACTCCAGTGAACTCTCCCTGCAGGGGTTTGGACTGTTCAAGGCCAAGCCTAGGGTAACCTGTTCACAACCATATGAAGGAGGTCTATAGTTCTGTTTATAACAGTCCTCCCTTAATTCCTGTTCTTCCTCTACTATCCCCACAAATATTTAAGAAAAAAAGTCGTTGCTGGAAGAAGCAGACGCCTACAACCACCTGTACAGCAATTCTTTTATGCATAGGAAGTCATTGTTGGCTCTCTTGTGCAAAAGCAAAATAAAGTATGCATGCATGAGCAGTTATCAAGCATTGATGTAGAAGAGAAATAGATTTTAAAAAAAATGCATTCACAAAGCAGTCACATAAAGAAGTATAAAAGAAATTTAAAAGTGACTTGAAGAAATTAAAAAGAAGCTGTTTAAGGCAGAGCTGCACGTCATTGACTATATTCTCACTTCTAAAGATCTAACCCCTCCCCCCCCCCTCCATCTTTTTCATTTGGGACTGGAGACTGATGGCATAAACAGACACACTGTCTTGTGCACTTAAATAGTTGAAACATCTATGCACAATAGTCATATAAACCCTCATGTTTGTCTTCCAGACATTTCAATTTAACTTTATAGCTGTTCTTAGAGCACTAGCAGAGACAAACACATCCTTTTCACACAACTGGCCAGAGCCTCGATCTTGCAAGAGTTCAATTTTAGCTAGTTTTTAACAGTCTAGTACTCAAATTCCACAATGTGTATGCCAAGAGGCCTATCCCTGTTGGTGCAAAATACACTGGGTGTAACTATAATTGAGTTTTAGGTCAGATCAGGAATGCACTGTTGAAACCAAATCTCCTGATCATTGTGGAGCCCCTCTCCTCACAATGTAGTCTAAAAGAGTGAGTGCTAAATGGATTTGTGAAATGCAAGATGTGTGCAAGGAACAAACTTAATTTCTCAAAACTGGTAGTGGATGTTCAGCCCATGGGACCACCCTAGATTTTGTGAGATGTCTTAAAAAGCATATAGAGTTGACATACCAGGCCCTCAACACCAAATGGGTTCCTACAGTGTGAGTTGTGCCGCAGTACCTACTAACATTGACATGATGTGTCAGCATCTGCTGAGCATCAGACATTCATCAGACCAACGACCTCTAGATAGTCCTTCTACCTCTTGTCTGTCTCTGAAATGATAGATGATTTTTCTGTATCAATTGCTTACGAGTCACTCACAGAACCACAGAATCAGTGAGGTTGGAAAAGACCTCTGAGATCATAGAGTACAAACTTTGACTGAAAAACACTGTGTCAACTAGACCATGGCACTAAGTGTCACATCCAGACTTTTATTAAATACCTCCAGGGATGGTGACTCCAGCAACTCCTGGGCAGCCCATTCCAATGCTTGACAATCCTTTCTCTGAAAAATTCCTCCTAATGTCCAGCCTGAACCTCCACTAGTGCAACTGAAGGCTATGTCCTCTTTTCCTGTCACTGGTTGTCTGGAGGAGAAGAAACTGACCCATAGCTGTTTGGGAGCTGCCCGAGGCTGCACAGCACCCTGCTGCAAAGGCATCTGTGGCAGTGAAGCCCTCCTGAAGCTTCGAGGACAGTGCTGGCTCCTCTGTGAGGAGTAAGCCCCAAACAAACCTGTGTAAAAGCACCGGCAAAGGTAAAGGACGAGGGATGGATCTTCTGTGTGCTTTCCAATCCTTTAACACAGGTGAAGGTTCCAGGGACAAAAAACCAGGGCGCAGGAAATACACAAGGTTTTATACAGGGGCGGAGAGGGGTGGGACAAAGGGAAACAACCAATGGGGCTTGACTGAGGAGGAGACGGCAACAGGGGAATAACCAATGCGGATAACTTAGGGGAGGGAATTATATGAATCAACCAATGGGACATCAAAGAAAGATGAACTTTCTGGAACTAATACGTAAGCAATTTGGGGAAATGCAGAAACATGAATTTATACATAAAACTAGTTGGAGAACTCCCAAACCAATAACATAACAGTATGCAAACCAAGTATCATTGAGAACATGGGAACTCACTGCAACCAAGGGAGAAGGCTAGACTTCTGTGTCCTGGGAGTCTGCCCACCAATCTCCTGAATGTCTGGTCTCTGTGGCCACCGCCACAGGCACCGCAACAATAGCTGGCTACAACCTCCTTTCAGACAATTGTACAGAGTGATAAGGTCTCACCCGAGCTTCCTCTTCTCCAGGCTAGCTCCCTCAGCTACTCCTCATAAGACTTGTGCTCCAGACCGTTCACCAGTCCCGTTGTCCTTGCCTGGACTCCCTCCAGTACATTTCCTGAATTGAGGGTCCAGGAACTGAACACAGAACTTGACTTGTGGCCTCACCAGTGACAGTTACAGAAGGTCAATCACCTCCCTCGTCCTGCTGGCCACACTATTCCTGATACAGGCCAGGATGTCATTGGACTTCCTGGCTACCTGGGCACATGCTAGCTCATATCCTGGCTGTTGATCAGCACCCCCAGGTCCTTTTCCACCAGGCATCTTTCCCTCCACTCTTTCCTCAAGCCTGTAGTGCTGCATGGGGTTTTTGAGACCCAAGTGCAGGACCCAGCACTTGGTTTCCTTGAACCTCATATGTTGGCCTCAGCCCACTGATCCAGTCTGTCCAGATCCCTCCCTAGAACCTTCCTACATTCCAGCAGATCTAGACCCCCACCCAGCTTGGTGTCATCTATGAATTTACTGAGGGTGCACCAGTTCCTCTCTTTCAGATCATCAGTAGAGATATTACACAGGACTGGGTCTAATACTGAGCCCTGTGGAACACCGCTAGTGCCTGGCTGCCAACTGGATGCAGCACCACTCACCACTACTCTCTGGGCCTGGCCATCAGCCAGTCCTTAACCCAGCAAATAGTGCACCTGTCCAAACCCTGGGCTTCCAGCTTTTCCAGGAAAATACCATGGGAGATGGTGTCAGAAGTTTTGCTGAAGTCTAGCTAGCCAACATCCACAGCCTTTCCCTTATCCACTAGATGGGTCACCTAGTCATAAAAAGAGGTCAGCTTGATCAGAGCACCTGCCCTTCCTTAACCTTTGCTGACTGGTCCTGATCTTTTGGTTGTCCTGTAAGTGCTGTGTGATGGCACTCAAGATGAACTGGTCCATATTCTTGCTGTACCTGCCTGAATCCTCCTTCCAGCCCTTCTTGTGGATGACATCCCTTTGGCCAGCCTCTAATCATCTAGGACATCTCCAGTCAGCCAGCACTGATCATAAATAATGGAGAGCAGCTTGGTGAGATCTTCTGGCAGCTTCCTCAGTACCCTCAAGTGATCCCATCCAGCCCCACAGACTTTTGAATGTCTAACTGGCACAGCAGATCACTAACTACTTTCTCCTGGAAAGGGGTTCTATTCTGCTTCCTGCCCCTGTCTACCAGCTCAGGTAGAGCTGGTTGCCCTGAGGATCACTGGTATTTCTGTTAAAGACTGGTGAAAGAATGGCATTAAGTACCTCAGTCTTGGTGACAATTTCTCCCCCTGCCCCCATCCAATAAAGATGGAGATAAAGAATTCAGAAAGTATCAATAAGGAAACTGAGTATCACAAAGCAACTTCCTCTTTCATACGTGAATACCAAAGTGTTTGCAAACTCACAGATAACTGGTAGGAAAACAATGTCGTTCTGTATGTTGAAGTAAACTCAAAACTTGTATTTGTGGTGTAAGATACATTTACTTCATGCTATGTGGACATTCCTACAGAATAAGGTTCTGCAGGAATCACAGAAAGTGATTCATGTGATTCATGTGGAACACTTACCTTAGGATGAGATTTATCTGCTGCTATGTCCCTGGATATATACTTACACACATATACATTTTCACATATATAAAATTGTATTATACATTATACACATATGAAGTTAAATTAACAGTATATTAGTGTATACTTGTTGGGGTGAATAATAAACATAATGCTCCTCACCTGTATAGCTGGACAATAGCCTGACGTTTACACAGTGTTACATGAGTTAAAAGACATGGTGTCTTTTCCTTGTTCTGCAACCTGGACTAAGACTGGCAACTCCACTCAACAAACCGCATAACTATTTTTGCCTGGTGCTGTTTCTAAGGAAACCTGATTCCTAGCAAAGATCAGCTATGTCTGACTGAATGGCAGCAACATGAGCTATATTTGCTGTGGCATTGTGCCACATTAATGTCACTCAGTGGTACCCAGTATAAATGGGCTCTGTCCTGACATTTTAAATACAACCTCGAGAAGCAGGAGTCCATCTTCATCCACCCGTACAGAAATTCCCCGTGTTTCTATTTCCTGACAGGGCTCCAAGTACTCTGGGAAGTGCTGTCACTTTGAGGTCTTAGAGTACCGTCCTGGGTTAAGAGCTCAGAAAATAATACACACAAAAATACTAATACAAGAAAGGTGTGTCTTCTCTTATAATTATTTACATTAATTGGAAGTGCCTCTAATCTAAATAGGTTTTTATTACATTCGGACTGAGCCACTGAAGAAAAAGAACTGGTCCTACTTTTCAAAGTACATACTTGCAAAAATGAACTAGGTTCTGTTGCTGGACTTGGAAGCATATTAAACATCGCTTGGGTCTCAAGTTTATGAAAATTATGAAATTCTTGTCTTTAAATTTTTCTGGACACCCTATTCTTGGAGTATCACAATCACCTCAGAAGCATCCTTTTTTTAAAATTTCCATCTAACATTTCCTTTAATTTCTATCTAACAATATTTGCACCCTGCTCCAGGCTTTCCTCTTGTTAATAAATATTTTCAAAACTATTGGAGACTGCCTTCTCGTGAGAATTTGGTATTTACTTTAAAAATTCCTATATTCAATCAGATTTTTTACCAATCTTTTTACAAACATTATTTCTGAATACAAAAGTTTTACAGAAATCTAATTATTAAAACTTTTAAAGTACTCTTCTTACAAGAAAAACTAATGAATAAACTCATATGTTGTTATTATTTTCCCAGTAACTGCACCCTCCAATTCAATTTGCTGATATTACTTGTTTTCTTTTCACCAACTTTCCCAGGCCTCTACTTCCTCTGCGATGAGAGGCCTTTCCAACTGCATTATCTCCAAACTCCCTTGTTGACAGAGAATTATTCTTTCAGTTCCTTTGGAAGGACAATATCCCTTTGAACCATCTGCCGAGGAGATATGCTATTATAATTTTCATTCCTTTTTCTTCCTCTTTCCTCCCTCAAGGAATAAAATGTGTGTACCTCAATTGAAAACTGAATGAATAGCTATTTCTCTCAGATCTTCATCTGTGTTTTTTATGTTTTACCCATTCCGGAAGAGGAAGCTGAATGGAACTTTCTGCATCAACTAGGATAAATAATTTATTCCTTAAACATCAAGTGATCTTCTGCAGAGCACTTCTTATACTCTCTCTCTAATCCTACATTTTACCAAGAGGGAAGGTAAAAATCACCAGGGTGAACAGTAAGACATTTTTCTGGAAGGTATCTTCACATTAAAAGATTTTAAAAGCATATGTAGAAATCTGTAAGCCTAAAAGCTTGACTCAAAATAATCTTTTTGAGCTATGTGGCAATCCTATGTAAACATTACAGTATTAGACCACTGCTTGTTCTACTTACTTACTATCATAGGCAAATCTATTTAGTCTTTTTTTAAAGTTATTCATACTTTTGGATTCAATGTTATCCCGTGGCTCTGAGCTCCATTCATTTTTTTTTTTAATTTAACACATTACTCAATGTCACTAGATTCTTATAAGAAACATAAGAAAATAACAATGCCATTACTTTAGAAATCACTGTGTCTGTCTAATTTTGTGCCAGCATGATCATGTATATCTATTTCTGACAGTATTTGAGTGACACAGACCACATAATATATGAATATATTCTGGTCTTTTTACCTTCTTACCTTTAAAATTTTTTCCTTTATCAAACACGTTCAATTTATTAAAAAAGAGCTCTAATCAAACATTAGTAATTTACTACTTTTCCTATCTGACACAGCTATGGAAAAGAGATTATTCTTTTCGTTTTTGGAAAACTCTTTTATATATTTGGTGGGTGTTATCATGAGCTCTCTAGATCTTCCGTTCTTTGAGGTAAGAGGCACCACAAATTTCATTCTTTTCTCATACATTACATTTTCCATACTTGTCATTGTTTTCCTTGTTTTCATTCAGATACTTAATTTAGGTTACATACTATGACCCTGAATTATCCAAACTTGAATTCCGGCTGATATTTTAATGTTGCTCAGTAGAGAAGATGAATCTTTTACATATCTTGCAACTTTAATTCCTATTTAAACGCCTCTATTTGATTGTTTTCTTCATAAAAATATGGCCTAGTGAAATTCTGGTTCCCAGGAATCTGAGAGCCTTTTCTTAAGAACTGCTGTAAAATAGTTTTTCTCACCTTAAATTTCTTCGACCTAAATGATTCTATGATTCTCTATGATTATTCTTATTTTACAATGGCCCTTCTTCAATATCCATTTCATTTTCTTCTCAGTCGATTTCACGTACAGATCACGATCATTTCGAACTCCTGCCCCACGCTTCAGTTTGAAAATCGCAGATGATCATCTGTCAGTCCCTTTTGGATTTTAAAGACCTCTGTTGCATATGTTTCATATTTGTCTCTTGCTGAAAATTCCTCATCTGTCTACAGAGTCTTCATAGGAGTCATTCCATATCGCTGGTCAGTCAGCTGATTTTCAGTGTACTTTTTCTACTTCTGGTGTTCAGTGGAATGATAAGATGTCGAAAGATTAATATGCAAAGTGTTTTTAAATTAAGTTTATTGAACAGCAGATGTAGTTCTGTTACCTTATGGACAGTAGTTTGTAAAATAAGTACAAGCATCAGAATCAAGCTGCAGAAGAATTAACACATCAGTGCAAACTCAAAATATTTCAATACTGCACAGTTTCATCAAGTTTTATGCCACACCCGCAATTCGGAAAGCAGACAGATGCCTTCTGTTACTGAAAAACCTTTTACACACCTGTCCTCATCTAGGTTCCTAGTTTATTGTGCATGTCTACAATGCCTTTTGTTGGTGATGGATGTTGACACAACTTTTATAGATATGATAGTGGGAAGTTATTTAAATTTCTCATACAATTGTTAGTTTGAGTCTCTCAATATAAAAACCTATCATTTCATACACTTCTACTTGTTTTTACCTTATTGTGAGTTTCATCTGAAATTCACTGAAATCATGAGCTTCATTTAACAAAATTTCCTCTGCATTTCAGTGCTTTGTGGTGAGGCTTCAATTCTGATTGTTCTGGTTTTGTTGAACCAGTTTTGGTTTTGTTTGCTGAACTGCAGATGGACTCCATGGACTGCAGCTGTCTTAACAGCAAAAATGTGGCCTTTACCATTAAACATTACACTACTCTGTGGCAATTTAGTCATTATTCTATCCATCATATGCTATTTTTGGTATGTTGGCGGACATGGACATTGATGAAATTCCAAATGACAGGAAGTCATTTCAGCTGAGCTCAGGGTATTTGCTGTTTTAACTGGAAAGTAGTACTGGCAACGAAACATTAGGCTAAATCAAAATATAAATTATAGTGCATTTTTTATTGTTTAATTAAGCAAGAGCTTTAAAGTTAGTTTAAAGTTAGTGTAACATTTTAGCATGCAAAAATAACAGCACAAAACTGCTCATGACTTAAGGATTGCATGTGAGTGTCATTTTTATGTGTGTGTATGTGTATATATATGTCAAATGTACATAAATGAGGGCAAGCTTTTTAACTGAAAAAAATACATTAAGGAAGCAGTAAAAGGAAACTTTTTTCATAAGGTGAATATAATAGGTTTTATCAGAAATTCCTTACTACAGATGCCTGAATGACTTAGCATTCTCTCTTGCAGTATGACCCCATTACTGCAAAATTTGAACTAGAGATAGGCAGAGAGAAAATTTTTTCCTCCAGTAGGTATAAAAACACTAAAAGTCCAGACTCCAGGGAGGGGACTCACCTCATATAGTTTTATAAGTCTAAAACTGATCATCAGTATGTATTAAAATGGCATTGTGCTCACTGTATCATCAGCAAAGGAACATGAACTCTTCAGGAGCACAGTTTGTCTCAGCTTCAGAAATAAAAATCTCAGTTCAGCTCAGCTCCCTTTTCCTCTCCACTGACTGTAAGGAAACCTGTTATGATCAGCTCAGATTGAAACATTTAAATCTTACAAGCCTAAACTAAGGGAGAAATGCTTCAAATTTTGAGAAATAGATGTTTTGAAGACACCGGTGATTTCTTTAAGTCAGTGACAAATCAGTAATCATGACAAAGGCTTTGATTAATATTGATCTTGTAAAGTTTTTGAGCAAGAGCTTGACCATAAGCATGCAAACAGGCCCAGTAACCTCACTTGTAACATAAATTTAGTGGAATGGCTTAGATAATCAAGGTTGGGATTAAGTACATGAGAAAAAGGGATCTTATCATCTTGTCTGTCTGTCAAATTTCATACATTATATGGGTTCTGTACACTAAACTTGATAGGCGTTGTCACCTAAACTTATTTAAATTCATTTTGTAGACTTTTGTCATTTCAGTTCTGAAAGATACTGGAAAAAGAAGTGCTGATTTGTTTATAAGATATCTGTAGCTTCAAAGAAGATAGAACACAGTGAATTTTCACACCAAACACTTGTCACAAGGTTTGCCAATCTTCCATTGTTTAATTAAGCCAAGCATTTTTAATAGCTGTGAAACAGGCTGAACATGAAACTGTCCTAATCCAAAAACTGCACCTCTGAAGTCCATTCTTTTTTACTCTAAAACTTAATTGAAGTGACTTTCCTTGAGTTAGCACTTGATAAAATTTTGATGAATATTTTTAATTGTGATATAAATCATGTTTTCTCTTTAAATAAGGAGTACATTTTATTTTGTGACTAGTGACCTTAAGAACTGTAGTGGAGACAAATTTAACAGTGAAATATAATCAGCTTATCTCAAAGAAAATCCATGCCATATTATTAATGCTAAACTGTTAACAAGATTTTCCTAATGTTAGAAATTACTAAGGGGAATTTACAACACATATCAAAAAAAGATGTAAGATGTCTATGGATGTAATATTCTGGACTGCTATTGTACAACTCCAACACTTTCAAAACACTTTATTCACACAGAGTGGACACTATAAATTCATGTCAACCTGATCTTTCTTTGATGACACAGAACCGTAAAGAAAGATCATTATACATATTGCAGTCATAAAAATCACAAATAGTACTGTAAAAGGTCTCTTGTGGAGCAAAAGAAATAAAAGAACTTGAGCCTGTGGTGTAATGTGGCTGAGGAGAGAGAATCTATTGTTTCCAGTGGTGGTAAATCAGCTGGCATTCCCTAAGGATTTTAGTCTACACCCACAAATATCCCTCTGCAAAAACAAGTTGATTTCCTTTCCAATCCCACATGCTGCTCCCCCTGATGTCAGAGCAGTGAGGATATAATTGACCAAGAAAATAGTAGAAGTAAATGCTATTAAGAGCTTCTTTTCTTACAGGTAAATTGATTTTATAGTTAAAATAAACCTGAGCTTCCTTTGGAAAACACACAACTACTTCACGCTTAACAATTCAGCAGTTTATAGCTAACCATCCTGTTCTCAGATCAGTATTCCAGCAAGTGAAAGTATTGTCTTTGTACAGAGATATGTTCCTCAAAATGTGTCTTCTCCTTTTTCTTTTTCTTCTCTCTTGAGAAGAATGTTTTAGAATGTAATAACATTTTTTTCACTTTTATCACAACACTGTGGCTTAGATTACTTTTCTTATTGAATTGCTTTTGGGAATTTCTGAAAATTTTAATTAGAGTGGGATAGAAATGACAATTTTCTTTAAAGTTTCTTATAAGCTTAAAAACTGGGATGCAAAAGACTAGCGGCAGCAAAAAACTTCAACTATACCTCATCATTCTAAAATTAACACACATTTTTCTGTTAACCTCCACTGTTAGAAATTTCAAGAAAGAAGCCGTGGGATAAATTGAGTAAAAATAGCAGTTAGAAAGTCACAGAACCAGTCAGAAGAGGTACTAACAGACAAAATGCAGACTTTTTTTCCTTGTTATAATTGTTTCACAGATTATTTTTAATTTTAGAACTATTGATGACATATTTTTAATGCCTTTCATCTACTCCTTCATCTATTTCACCTAAACATATGGGCTGATATACCTTCTTGTAAGGGGTATAACCATGGCTTTTCAACACTGGCTGGAATAAATAGTTTTTACTTAGTTTTCTATCAAAGAAAAATTCTCATTACATGCAGGTCACTGAGGCTGAGGTAATTCTGGTTTAAGAAAAAACCAGAAAGCGTATTTTTATCATTGTACAGCAGACCCAGGATACAAGAGCAACTTTATGGAGATATTTTCTTCTTTGCTGAGTCCATCCGGGCTCATTCTAGTTAGTTATATAAAAAATCACAGGTTTACCTTTTTTGGAGTATGCACTATAAATTGAAATACTGTGACTACATTATTGTGTTCATGGTAAAAACAGTCCATCACATTTAACATTTTCTAATATATTTTCATGCAGTTTTACTAAGAGTACAATTTCATATATTACATGAGAAATCTAAGATGAAAAGCACTATATAAGAGGAAGTACAGCTTACATCTTACTATTTAGAGAGACAAGATTTCATCTCTGCATAAAATAGAAGACAGCTTGGGTTCCATGAAAAAGTCCTGAATAGGAATATAACCCTTTTTCACTCTTAGAAAAGGAAAATCCTAGCACTAACATAACACCGAACCTACCATCAATGCTTCCCGATGGTAACTGCATTCGCATAATTATCTAATTCACCCCTTGAACTGTCTTTGTGACATTTAAAAATCACCGTTCTCTCCCCAATATATTCTGCTGTATGGTAGCAATTAAAAAGATATCTGTAGCACCTGTGCATGCTGTTTTATTTCACTTCCCAGTTTCCAGATGACAGGTAACAGGTGATACAGCAACATGGAGAGTCTCGTTTACAACAGGGAAACACTTCAATTTGTATAGCAGTGTGTCACATCTCACTGCAGCTAGGTCTCCACAAAAAAGAAGAAAAGGACCTCACAACACTATGAGGTTTACAACAGCAAGAGTGTACCCCAGATGACCAAAAACCAGTCTCCCCTTCCTTTAAAGAAATGCAGAGGCAAAGTTGCTGCCTCTCTGCATACACTGAGAGATAGTCACAGAGCTAAAAGACATTAGCACAAGGTCATGGTCAGCAATTCTAAACCATATTGTCATCTCTTCTCTCCTTGCTGGAAAGACACAGGTATGTATCTCTTTCCTTATATATGTCTACCAAAGACTGTTAGTTAAGATATTTATTTTTCTTACTGTTAGATTTCTAAGCACAGTTATTTTGCTTTGTTTTATGCTTCAGCTAAGGAAGTCCAGGCCTTATTTATTATGAAAACAATGGCAATACTGTCATCAGACATGTTAGTACTGCACAATGGACTGTGTTGACTGTCAAACCAGTTAAGATCCAGTCCAGAAGTCTCTAAAAATTACTTAAATTAACTTTTACCCATCCATCTATCTATACATAGATTCATACATTATATATACAGAAGCACATTATTTTATCCCTTTTTTTTTACCCTCACACAATTAAGAGACTTAGTGTATTTTCTTCTGGAATCTGAAGGCACCCGTTCCCAAAAGCTCTCGTTTTACCACTAGAGGGCCAGTAGATACTAGATTTCTTTAACTTTCCCATTATATAGCTAATGCAGGAAGAATCTGGAGCAGGAGCAAATATTATTTCTGGCAGTTTGTCACTGCTTTGTTTTGCTTGTTTGCCACTGGACACTGCTCACAGAATCTAATTTGCTTGAGTTGTTATGAAGCAAAGATTTGAAGTGCACAATTCTCGTGATGGGATCAGAACTGCATAAGTAAATATATTAACTACCAGGTTTATGCAGCTTATTACATATAAATGCTCTTCATACACACCAATATGATAAAGGTGATACACGAATGGCTGCACTTGTGCATATGCATTTGAACTCAGCTGCAAATTGTCTGAGACCTTGCATGAAGTTTTCAGAAATGATTGCTACCTAGCATATGTCAACAACCTTCCTTGCCATTTCTGTGATATAAAATTATTTGAAAATATTACTTTAGGATATTTACGTATTTTTACTTTAAGGTAAGACTGCTTTGGGACACTTAGGAGAGAATAAATTAAAACTCTTGATCAGGGTCATTAAAAATTGATTCAATGCAGAAAGATATCTGATGGAGCTGCATGAATCTACCTCAGCAATATCTGCTGGAATGATTTTCAAGTACTGGCTAAAGTACATTCCTGTGTATTTCCATTTAAGCCATCTGCCAATCTTAATACTTATTCCTGAGGGAGGAAGTCTTCCAGTGCTGTTTTTCATTTGGTTTGCAAGGACATCCTGTTTAGGTACTTATCAAAAGAAGAGAATAATAGATGCCAAATTCCACAAGTCTTGTTTTAGAAAACTTAATGCGTGAGAGTAAAGTAACAAGTTGTATTTAAAAGAAGCTGCAGCATTGTTCCTTTATATTTGAAAAATATATATTGCCGCTTCCAGGCTAGATATATTTATGCATGTCTCCACAGTAACTGCTCTGTTGCCTAAACATGAAAGGATTTTGCTAAAAGTTGCTAAACTCCACTGGTTTGATGATTAAGGGTGAAATCCAAAAGAAGGACTAAATAAGTGAGCTATGCAAGAAGAAATCATGACTGACATAAGGCAGCAGTTAGCTCAGTTGCCTAAACAGTCATTGACCACAGGGTTCAAAGCAGGAGTGTTTATGTACTCGGATGACTAAAGTTCTGCTACTGTACTTGTTTAGAGATGCTGCCGTTGTGTCTAAGCCAAGGTCTTGGTCTCATGCTTCAGGCTGTTTGGATCAAGCCAAAGACTGTGCCTAACGCTCACAAAATGCATATGTTGGAGGGAAAGGTGGAGGGAGGAGAAAGGAAGAGACCACACCTAAAGCACGCTCACAGCACTGAATACAACACAACTACATAGCTGTCCCATGGACTGCCATTTTGAAAAACTGCTGGAGAGAAGCTGAAGGTTTGCCCTGGACTATGGGTGTTCGTTTCTTCTTCCAAAAAGAGTGCCTAACTAGCAGTCTGTGAGCAAAGCTGGAACTGCAGTGGGAAGATCCTCGCATGAAAGGTCGTGCTACTGTGCAAAACTAGGTCAGGGACAAGTAGAGGAGAGCCTATGCATTGCCCAGTAGTTAATACAGCTGCACTCCCTGGCAGAAGTAAGGGTTCTTAAAGTTCCATTTCCTGATTCTAAGACCTTATGCTTTCTGTATTAAACAGTCATTGGACAAAATGCCCTAACTTTTATGACAAGAATAAGAAAGTAGGCAGAAAAGGGAGAAACAGACAAGCAGGGACCTGTCTCAGCGAAAAGTGCTCTTTTCTTTGCACCTAATCTCTTGGGAGGTTGAATTCCTAGAGCGCCCACTGGCTTCATGGTACAAAATTCCCATCCTAGGAAAAATTGCAACCAGCTACTCTCAAGGTTTTGTGATCAATATGATTAGGTGGCTCTGCCAGCTATGTTTTCTTCCAGGACCACTTTTCACTAGCTAAGCTCTTATTGGCACTGAGGGTAGAAGTGACTTCCCTACAATGTTAACTGATCCATCTTAGTTATTCACTTTAGGGATCTCTTATAGGCAAAGAACAGGGGTTTGAGAAACAATTAATCTTATCCAAAGTTAGTTGCCTAAGCTAAGTTCAATAACTTTGAATAACCATAAAGGGGTCAGTTTCCTTCTGTTGAATAGAAAGGAGTTGTAATAGCCACTCAGATGAAAAGTTCTGTCATATGGATACCCAAAATTAAGTGAGCAATAGTGCCTACAATTTGCTTGTATAAGAGTAGCCAGTCTCAATCTCAGACCTTCATTTAGCTGAATAGCAAAACAGTGAAGTTCTGACCAAAATATTATTTTCTAATTAAATGTTTTCTAATGTAATAAGAACCCTAAGAATAAATCCTGAATTTTTTATTCATAGCAAATAAAACTTGATTGAAGGCACAGATACAAATTTGGAATCTATTCCTGCTAACAGGAAGAAAAGGTTTTGATTAAAGGTGGCCTGATTTGCTGTAATTTGTAAGTCGTGGATATCTACTGCTTTGAAAAACAGACAGCATAAGGGTTAACATGAATCTCTGACTAAAAGCTTTCAAATTCACTGATGAGAAAGGGGACAATAAAGTCTATTCCCAGGTATCCACCAAATAGTTGCATCTGAAGTTATCTTTGCATGGTTCTGTGATACCTCTGTACAGAGGGGCAGGGTGGAAATGTTTTTTCAGTATTAGATTATCTAATCCTGCCTTAGTCTTGGCCTACATGTGCTTTTCCAGTGCCTTTCTGGTCCTATGTATGCAGCTTGCATATTGTTGGGCTTTGCTTCCTGCTGAAATTATTAACCCTGTGTACTTCTTCCTGTCTCCAGATCCAAAGCAACAGAACATTAAGTTGCTGGCCAAGAGTCCATGTGTGTCTAAAGATATGTTAGTGGGGCTTGCCTGTTAATAAGGGCAAGACTGTTTCAAACCTGAAAAAAAATGTATTTTTAAAATCCCAGGGGAACATGTTTCTTTATACAAGCGTATATAATACAGGGAATAATAATGGGAAACCATTATTAAAACAGCCATCACAAAAAAAGCAAAAAACCACAAAAAAGCAAAAAACAAAAAACCCAAACAAAACCCAAGTTATGGGATTGACATAGAGGGGGAATCAAAAAACTGAACACTGTTAAAGTTGTGACTCAGATGAATGACTGCCAGGAAATTGAGAGTTAAGGATGACATTCCATTACAAGCTCATGCTTATGTTCCTGTCTCTGAGTTCTCACAGACACTGGAGAAAACTTTATAATCTGAATTGTTTTGGGTTTGTTCACTGGAATTCCTAATGCAACCATTTAAATGTGGCTTTCCTCTGTATGAACATACTCCATTCATGAACTCCAGGCTTATAGTGACCCATTTTGAAATGCTGCATTAGCTGTAGAAAGAACTAGTTTGTCACAATAACTGGTCATGAGCTACAGAACAGGCTCCTCAGTCATACCTTGCGACATGAAACTAACATTTTTATATTTTCTAACATGGCTCTTTTTCATATTCATTTTTAAAAAGGGAGGTTGACTGCATTAGTATTTCACTAAGTAATTCTATCTGATCTGGCACTGCTAAGTCAGTCAGGAGAGACATCTCCCAACAAAGCAGTGCTCATTTGCTCAAACGCCTAAGCTATCACAAAGATATTTTAAGAATTACTGATTGCAGTTCAACAAGAGAGTCAGTTTGGCAGGGGTATCGGTTCATAGTCATGAAAGACCAACACATCCATCTAGTCTATCACTTGATGCTTTGGAGGCTGAATAACTGGTTTATCTATCCTTTGACAAGGAAACAAATCAGCCCAGGGTTAGTGCCAAATGGTTTTGGCTTAGCAGTTTATAGGAATATTGCAGAAACTTACTTGCAAGAGTAGACACATAGGAAATGAAGGTCAGAAAGGATTAAATCCAAGACAGCTCTAGTGAAAAATCACAGCAATCATCTCAGGAAAACCAGGAACTAAATATCGATATGCCACACTCTCACTCATCTTAACATCAACTTCCTTTTTTTTCTTTCTTTCTTTCTTTATTTTTCCCCTCTCTCTCATTCCATTAAGACTATTAAAATTCAAAGAATTAATTTACAACTGTGCTGGCATTCCTGCGCGCCCTGACGTTTGTTGCTATCAATTGGCTCTTTATGCCTCTCAGTGGAGGCCGGATGTTTGCAGTTGCTGGCAGCTGTTGTTCGAGGCCCCCGAACAGCTGATGGACTGGCAGCCGACATTGAGGGAGAGCAGCCCGGAGCCTGGGAAAGAGCCCAGCGCTGAATGCGCCCGGCTCCGATGGGTAATTAGCTTAGCGCATGCAAGATTAGAGAACTAGAGCGGGAGATGGGGCATCTGACCTGCTTTCCAAAAGTCATTAGAAATTAGAAATGTTAATTCTTTCACAAGAAATGTAAAGAATTTTGTGAATGGAACTGGTTGGCTTTTTTTACCCGAAGAAATGCTGCTAGAAGTTGATCTCCTTTGAGCATTTATTCAAACAAATGGTTATTGTGTTATTTCACTTTCTGCAGTGAAGTAGTAGATTTTAAAAATTGTTTAAAAATAAATTTATGTGTGCTTGTCTCTGGAATTTGTGGGTGATACAAATTTTCAGGCGTAACTGTTCTTGACAGCAAGTCATCTGGGGTTCTTTTTATTTATTTGGTTCTTTTTCCTGTTTTTTGTTTGTTTGTTTTTTGTTTTGTTTTTGAAGGGGAAATCACCTTTCAAGTAGTTAACCCCCATTTCTTCAGGTTCTGATCTAAAAAAAAATAGTGAGAAGAAAAATGTTATTCGTAAAAATAGAATTTATGCTCTGTTTTTTAACTTTCGTGCATCATATAGACAGGATCAGACCCAGTGTCAGATGAGATCAAATGAAGTCCTCTGTGTCCCAAGGGGATCTGCTGTAATATTCAAGAAGTGTCTGTATGCATGGGGGCGGGTGTGTGTGCATGTGTGTGTTAGAACATACCACATCCTTTTCCATATCCTGCATTTAGAATGAGTTTCTTTCAGGATCACGAAGTTCTCGGAAATTCTGATCTAAGCGTGGCAATAAAATATTGTCTCATCCAGCTATGACACTAACTCCCTCTATGCTCCGGCAATGCTTTCATGAGTTTCTGCAAAAATGAAGAAAATTATTATCTACTTCACAGATGTTTTTTGGGAAAAATAAAAGTTATGTTTGCAACATACTTAGAAAAAAAAAGAATCATAACTACAAGTCCAGTGCCAGAGTTCTTATTAGAAATTTTAATTCAAAACCAATTTGGATTTCATAAGTCACAATATTAAAGTCTTGGCAGATGCAACCCCTAGAGTCATTGCTCTACCTGTATTTGGACTTGGGAATTGCTACCTGTGGTGCATGTTATCCCTAATATCTGGGCCTGGAGAAACCACAAGTTTTTATTTTGAGTGAAAACCTGTGAAAATTGTTTTAGCAGATCTAAGAATACACAGAGAACATGGATAAGCATTGTCCTCTTCTCTTTTAGCTTACTGTATTTTCAATTAACAGTGACATTTGATGCTGGGGGCACCCCTTCAGAGAATAAAATAAAAACCTAGGAGAGGAAACACAGGTTAGAAGAAAAGACATTAGAAGGAAATCACGGGAAATAGCAAGGATATATGTTGTAATTATTTTTTACTATTTACTTCCCCTGGGAATCTGCAACTTGCAAGGGAGAAACTGTTGGCTTCATCTGTGCTCAGAAGTCAGCTACACACCTGGAATCAAGGAATAAATAGGACACTGTAAATTTTAAAGAGAGAGACCTTAAATACTACTTTCATAAAGAGCTTTTGGGGATGGGGAGCACTCACGTTTCTAGTCATTTCTGTTCATTTCCAGTCAAAACCAGCTGAGAGAAGCAAGTTAAACTCAGGACAACTGTGTAAGTGAAGCTGGTTCTATATCAGATCTCTCTGAGATTAATTCTTGGGGCTGAGATTACTGCTTCTAGACAAGAAAGGGGAGGGGGGCACATGGCAAACAGAAAGATGGGGACAGACAAGGGGAAAAGGGGTGGGAGACAGAGAAAAGCAGAACACAATGTATTTTGGTAGTTACTAGTATTCATTTTCATCAATTACTGAACATTATCAGCATACTGAACTGTTATAAAAAAACCAAAAACAACACAGCTTGAAAGAGATTTATCATCTTGGAATATCAATATCTGATGCGACTTTATGCTATAACTCTAAAGCCAGTCTAAAAGATAGAGCCATTCATACTTATAAAAAGCCATGAGGGAAAAAAAAAAAGGTGACAAGAGAAATTAGCTTCTTTTCTATTCATTGCCTCAGTGCAGGAGAGGTACAAGGCAAAATGCCTGTAATTTAACTTGCCCACAATTTAACTAGACTACTTGGAAGGAATCTGACAGTAAAGACCATACCGTTCCTGCAAGGACTCTGCTTTCAGAATAGCTTCCATAGTCATCCCATATGTGTTGCAGCCATCTTGTGACCTTTTCTGAAGGCAAAAAAAGGAAATGAAGAAGACTTTGAGTGTTTTCTAAACCAGAAATTGGACGCACAGGTAACTGAATGCAGCTTCAAGCACCTGAAGCAGGATGATATATGTGAGTTAATCATGCTATCACTAATGGGGCTTGTGTGAACTAATTTATCTTACCCTGAGGCAAGAATGCTATATATGATAACTTCCCATTTTATCCATTTCTCTCGACTGGATCCTAGTACAGGTGTAGTCATATGCACCAGAGATGCCTTAAGTTAAGCGAATGAAGTCATTCCCTGAACCCCAGCCAACATCTTTCCTGTCACCCAGAAAGTTATTCCGTGACCTTCACTACAACTTCAGATCGACAGTGACCAAAACACTCCATTACATGGGCTATGCTAAATTACAAGAACTTTACAATTCACTCCACCCATCCTGTTTACATGCCTCAGTATGGAAAGCAATGAAAAATATCATCATGTGGATAATGTGACAGGAAAGGGAAGAAATATTTGCTACTCCTTGTCACTCCTGAAGGGCATATGCACACATCAGTGCTTGGTTTGGGGAGACATCGTTTCTAATTTTTCATTCAGTTGCTCACAGATGCAATTCCTCTGCCAGGGGGAACAGTTTATAAAACAAGAGATTTCTGCTATTTCATTCCAATTCAGCCAACCATTCCAAGAATCTTGTTCCTTATCTAGTGTCAGAGCAGGCCGAGTACTCATATGAAAGGTAGAGAGGAAATGTTGAATATGCTTATGGTTTATTATAGCAAAATAATAAATATACCAAGGTACATTATTCCACCGGTCAACTTACAGAACCCTCCTGCATCTAAGGCAAAAGTGGAACATAGCAAGAAATGATTTTTAAATTATAGATGAGTCTCAGGAAAAACACACATGCTAACTGATTCAGAAAAAGTATTAAGTATTTATGGGGTTGTTTATTTTTAAATTTTAGCAATTGCAGTTACATTTTTTTACTCTTACATTGATAAAACAGACTGCTTTCCTCCCAATTGATTAATATTTGTCTCTCAATAGCATGTTTCAAGTAAGAAATTTTTTCACTTTACCCTTTAAAATATCCTTTTAAACTGAAGCAAGAAACAAAATGTCCTTAAACAAATGCCACAAAACTACTGATCAGTGCTAATGCAAATCAGAGAATCAATTTCAAGGACAATGCTGATTGATAGGAAGAAGAGCACTGATTCATCTCTGTGTATATATATGGGTGTGTGCATGTGTTCACAAAAGCAGGGAAAGAATTTATCCAGTGAAGGATGGATAGCCATTTATAATGGCCTTTATGTCAAATTCCTTAAGAGTTGTACTATGAATTGTGTTCATGGAGGTGAGATATTTGGACTGTTTAGAAATGCTTACACAGTGTGTGTTTTTCCTAAAGAGATACCAAATATTAAATAGAACTAAATAAATAAATTTGTAAAGGAAATCCCCTATAATAAGTGATACTCTTTCTACAGTGTACCAAAAAAGAGCAAAGGAACATATTGATTAAAATAAGCTTTGTATTTGCTATATATATTTATGATTTTTTTTTTTTTTTAAATTACATCTCAAGCCCTTGACAGATTTGCAGTAAATTCTATACGGATTATTTAAGTATTTTTTGCAATTGCCTAGAATCTGTACAAGTTGTCTGAATTAACTGGTAATGAGGAGACTTAGATAAATGCAGAATAAAATAATAAAAATCCATCTCAGCAATAGAATAAAAATAGAAGAGCATAAAAATTAAAACAACGAAACAAAACTAAAAAACAGGAGTTTGTTTAAAGATAGGGCCTCTGGATATCACAATGGAATTTAAATTTACATTTCTGGTTTCCAACTCCTAATATTTTGGTTCCAGGCCATAAATACCTTTTGAAGAGTGAAAATCCATGATTTGCATTGAAAGATATCAAGAGGATATTAACTATCAAGAAATAAACTATCAAGAGGATAATTTACAAAGTTATAGCAAAAGTGTCTGAAACCTAATCTTAACCATGGCTCAACAGTTAACTTCACTTTGCCGAGAGACCAAGCCTCTCCTAGATATGAAAACTATCACAGTGGGCCACTTAGCTATACCAAATAGCCACAGTTTAAGGGGATAAAGCAGGAATTCATCATTACTGCTAAAATTTTCATTAGAATCAGCCTCAAGAAACTCTAAAAAGAATCAGCTTCTCCCATAGGTGGAACAAGTAATTGAGTTTACAGTTAATTTTGCCTGCATTAACTGTTACAAGTCTCCTGCCTCAGTTATTTCATTCACTACAAGATTTTTATCATTTGAGCTCCAATTTTCTAAAGTTGATTTTCCCTGAGGTTGATTAAGATAATAAAATTTCAACAATAATGGTTCTCTTCGGGTTTTAACACTTGTCTTTATAAGTTCAGTATCTTTTTTGTACAAAATACCCTATGCATATAAAACTATCAACTTAACAATGCTCAGTCTGTAGCACTATGAGCTAGGCTTTTTTAATCACTTGAGCTGTAACAAAAAATCACATTTACACTGTCAGTCTTAAACCAATGACTTAATATAAATAATCAAATAGGGATAAAAAATGAGCATTAACTTAATCTTCATATCATGCTATATATTGTTATAAAGTGTGGTTTGCATTACTCTGCAGTGCTTTTAGACATTTTAATTTTTTTTTTCTTAAAAAGCTGAATTTCTAGGAACAGAATTATTCAGAAATCTCATTTATCCATTCTAATGTTAGCAGATTTCCTGCTTCTATTAATTCTTCCCGGAAGAATGTGTATGTTACAATGAGGTAAGCACTGAGAAGAGTTCTCTGTCTAAGATACAAGTGCACTGGGTCTCTCAATTTTAATTAATTCAAAGAAAACCGTTGAAAGTAATTTTATTAGGAAGACTGAAAAATGTCTCTGGGTAGAAATTTATATGTGAGGACTGGATCAAATAGAGCTCAGTGGCAAAAGAACTTATATTGGAATTTTTTTCAATTACATTGAAAAAATTAAATTTGGGTTAAAAAAAAGAAAACCAAACCACAGAGTATTTAGACTATCTGATTTTATCTTGCTAGTAGAAAAAAATACTTTTTTGGGAAGATAGTGGCAGTATTTACATTCAATACTGGAATTCCATTTAATTTTAACTTTTATGTAATAATACTTTAATTTAAAACTTCATTGCCTTGTATTTAACATTTTATGCAAAACATTTCAATGTTAAGCATTTTAAAACTTTTTTTTTGGTGATGTATTCTGAAATACTAAAATTCCATTCTCCAAGAACTGATTATACATGAAATTTTAAAGATTGACAACAAAGCAGAAGTGATTTCAGAATATTCTTATTTCCAGTAGCTAGAAATTCTGGTTTCCAGATCACACTGTGAAATACTGTCCAGTTAGGTGGTGTACTACTGAATGCTGACAACTAGTTTTCAGATGCCTAAATTTAGGTGACGGTAAAACAATGATGCCTTCAAACATTGTTTTCAGAAACTTAAACTGATCTGAAAATGGAAATTCTTTGGGTTGGGAGGATCTCCAAAACACTTATATATTTAGTTCTCATCATTTCATCATCTCCATTTCAAAACTGTATTATTCTTTTTTTAAAACCATATGTGTATATATATATAGACATATATAAGATCTATAAGATTTTACAGATATAACTAGGTTTTCTATCTCCCTCCTCTTTAAAACAAATTGGATATACACTTAAGTATATCCATTTTGAAAATAAGATTTTTTTTTTTCTATGTAAAACCATAATGAAATGAAGGCTAGGAACCGTTGTTTATAAGTAGATAGTAAAATGTAACAGTTTCAAATAATTTTGGGGCTGGGACATAGCTGACTAAAATGTCTGGTATAAAAGAGGGGAAGAAATCCATTGGTTCATTTCCCACTGGTTTGAAAACTGTCAGCTGGTTGATAGTCAACCCTGTTTAAAAAATAGCTGACATGAAACAGCATTATGGCCTCTGAAAATGTTTTTACACTGTTCACAACTGTAAGCACAATCTCCCTCTCAACACGTAAGCCTTCAAGCAGAACAAAGCTGCTGTGGCTGCTGCCTTTATACAATTCAAAAGTCTGATGTGCCAGACTTGGCATAAGCCTATCTCATATTAACATCAAAGGCTCTCAAATAAAACACCATTAGTGTTGTTTGGGATTTTCATGAGCAGTGCATATAAATACACATCTCTTACACTGTCATAGTTGTATTATCCTTCAGCATTAATGATGACTCTGGGACACAGAACCCTGATTCAGAGCTGGGTTTTGAATCTCCCACATTCAACCCACAGATTTTGGAAAGTTGGTGGGTTGGTGCCCAGTGTTTTTTTTAGAACCATTTAAAAAAAAGAAAAGAAACGTAAGATTTGCAACTGGGTTTTGCAGTCTATTCTAACACAATCCATATGTGACTGCCTCTCTTTCCGCTTCTACTATTGCCTTCCAGGCTGTGTGTCTAACTGTGGCACATCTAATTTCTCAGTTATAGATGTGCACCCATTCCAATATTCTGAGTGAAACCATTACCTGGGGGGAAATCACTCTGAATGAACTTCTAGGATTTTAATTGTCTACAGTTAAGGTGTTTTAAGTGAAAAATTCAAATGTGTTTACTTTCTTTGAACCTGCTTCTAAATCTATCAAAAACTCATATGTTTCTACTATTAATCTTATTTCTGCTGTTTGAGTAAATGAAGCAAATAGTCATTTGTAGTTCAGAATTTAGTAGACTGTAGTTCAGAATTTCCTGAAGACATGGTAATATTGAAGCTTGCCCTGAGGAGTACATTCCTTAAAAATTATAAATCAGCATATGAAAATTTTGGAAATGTTTTGAAAAAAAGTGAGCTAACATGTTGAATGGGTTCTTTGGTTTAAATTTATTTGGTTTTAATTTCTATCTCTTTTTCCCAGTTTGACTTTAGGAAAAGTTAGGACAAATGAGATCCCATAAACTTAGCAGGTTATCAGCTCACTATATCTCATGGAAGTTTCCCATTCTGGCAATGATTTTTTGCCAGTAAGTCATTCCAGGTCTAACAACTTTTTTTGCTATTGTCCTAGTGAATCAAATCGTTTAGAGCACATAGTTGTTGCCAACAGAAATCACAGTTAATATAAGTAGAGACAAATTAAATGAGTATGTACAGTAAAAAAGAATACAGAATATCCATCAAGGAAGTGAAAACAGACACAAGGCCTTGAAGAGTCCTTTCTTGCCTCCAGCCGAGTAAGGCAGGTGGTTTGATTTTAATAATTACTTTTTTTCTCCTGTGTGATCAACAGCTTTTGGCTAAATTTTACTATGTTATACTGTATACGTGCTGGTAAAAATTTCTGGCACATTCTACTGTGACAAATATATCACGTAACCTTATGTATTTACATGAGCTTTTATAATTCTAGGTATTTTTTTACCTTGACATTATCATTAGATTTTAATCAACACCATGTATTTATCCTGAAATTGTGAATTAGTTTTTAAAAGTTGATTTATCCAGTATTTTAAGTGCTTTTGCTTTTAGTGTGATTTTCATTTAAAGTTTATATAAAGGAAATTAAAATGAACAACAAGCCTGCAGTTATAAATAGTTACACGCAGAAATACTTTGTAAATACTGCTTGTGATATTTACCTTAAACACATTCTTGATTCTCCTCATTCCCACCAGAATTTGGGAGTGTTTGCCATGGAGATATCCTTAGTACATTCTGTATGAGTGACAGATGAAAAAAGTTGTAAGTAAATGGCTCATTCTTAAACGTATATGATGCTGGCATTCCCATGTGTATGCAAAACCAAATATGCTGACTCTCAATTTGTATTTTTTTCAAAATCAAAAATTGCTGATTTTGGGTAAAAACTTTGCAAGTAAGCTGCTTTTTGACACAAAGTAATTTCTTTGAAATATTTCTAAATATATATGTGGCTTTTGCCATAATTTTATTTCATTGTTTAATTCTTGAGAGCAATATATAGTGAAGAGAAGCAGCTTAAAATTATTAACAAGTCAGTGATCCAGCTGAATAAACTGAAAGAGGTATTCTAGCAAACAAACCTATTCAGTTGAAAAACTTAGCGTCCACAAAATATCTTTAAAAACTTCCTAAAGTTTTTACTTAGACATTAAATAACCTTTCCTACAAAGTTTTCTCATTGGTGTTATAAGGTGTAATTATAGGTCTCCTCCTAAAATTCAAGCCCACCACAGGTCTCAATTTCTTCAATAAATTTAACATATGAAGCAATCAGCACTGCCCCAGGTTGCTAAAATGATACAGGATGGCATAGATACGACCAAGATGCAGACACTGGCATTGTAATTGTTATTTTGCTGTAACTCACTGATGCTTATAACATCAGAATTACCACAGTCATAGTTGATGGTGATTATTTGTCGTAGACTAATGAGATACTGGGTGTTATTTCCTGCCAAAATAAAGAATATTTCTGAATTCAATAAAAACTTTGACTTGCATTATTCAAAACAGCATATTGTAATAATTATAAACTAAGAGTATTGCTGCTACAACTCAGTTACCAAATCAAATAAAAACATTGCAGCAGCATAGAAGATTCTGAGAAACAAATATGGTAATGTAGTGTCTTTGTAAAATATCTGAACTGGATGATGATAGCTTCATTTATGACTGTTGCTAAACTGTATGTCTATTCCAACTAGAGTTTGGCTAAAAACCCCAGGAAACTGGCAAACTAATTATCTGCTTTTTATGCTGCTAAACAGGAAGCACTAGTTATAAGTCATAAAAAATGATGAGAAGGAGAAAAGGTCGGGAAGATTTCAGAAAGTTCTATAAGACATAAAAAGAATACTTTATCTATACACCACTCTGCAATGAATATGGTCAAGTCTTTTTGACTGATCAAAAGGAAACACTGAATATTAGCCCAGGAGTTTTTGACAGTTTGCCAACATATTCTTATTTGAGAACATGGAAGGAAGCTTTGCCCCATCTAAAAGCATCTAGCAGTAACTGTAAAAAGAGTTATTAAGACTCTTAATAGCTGTTGCAAAGCAAGGCAGGAGCTACTAAGGTCTCTCCAGCCAAAATCATGGGCATCATCTCCTAATCAGAATCAGTGCAGATGTTTACTGTAAAGTGGGATAAGGAAAAACATGCTAACATCTTGCTAACACCTTTACAAAGAGAAAGTTGCTCAGTGCCAGGGTATGCCACTTGTTAGAATTGTCATTCTATTGTAGGAGTATATTCTGTGGAAAACTATTTTATTTCAAAGAGCTATTACAAACACATGTAAATTGTTGGTGAACTGGTAGAAAAAAGAATATTGAGGAAAATAAGCAAGTAATATTTATTTGAAACAGATGCCAATATTTCCTTGTGAGAAAAAGAATGTATCTTTTCAAAAAGATTTTGGGGATAGACTGAAAATATTTTCTTTATTTTTTTTAATCTTATCTTGATATGGTTCATATACATTAAATGAAAACGAAAATTTTCAAAGAGTTCTTAAACTAGTGCTAAAGTATAGAACACTGCAAAAGCAATTAAAAAAAACATTCAAGCCTCAAAGAAAATATTTGCCTTTGGTAAGTCAGTACAAAAGCATTGCTTGTGCAAAAGAAATATTGAAATTGGTCTGGTAGATGGTGTCAGGGAGCAGGATGGTCCCCCCGTTATCCAGGAGAAAGCAGTCAGAGAACTGCTGAGCTGCTTGGATGTTCATAAATCTATGGGACCAGATGGGATCCATCCCAGGGTGATGAGGGAGCTGGCAGATGAGCTTGGGAAGCCATTCTCCATCACTTACCAACAGTCCTGGCTCACTGGCAAGGTTCCAGATCACTGGAAGCTGGCCGGTGTGACACCCATTTACAAAAGGGTAGGAAGGAGGATCCTGGTAACTACAGGCCAGTCAGTCTGACCTCGGTACCTGGTAAGGTAATGGAACAGTTTATATTGAGTGCCATCAGACAGCACCTACAGGACTGCTGGGGGATCAGACCCAGCCAGCATGGGTTTAGGAGGGGTAGGTCATGTTTGACCAGCCTGATCTCCTTTCATGACCAGGTGACCCGCCTGTTGGATGCAGGGAAGGCTGTGAATGTTGTCTATTTGGACTTCAGCAATGCCTTTGACACTGTCTCCCACAGCATACTCCTGGATAAGCTGGCAGCCCGTGGCTTGGACAGGAGCACTCTTCACTGGGTTAGGAGCTGGGTGGATGGCTGGGCCCAGAGAGTGGTGGTGAACGGAGCTGCATCCAGCTGGCGGCCAGTCACCAGTGGTGTCTCTCAGGGGTCTGTGCTGGGGCCAATTTTATTTAATATTTTTATTGGTGACGTCGATGAGGGTATTGAGTCTTTCACTAGTAAATTTGCAGATGACACTAAGCTGGGAGCGTGTGTCAATCTGTTGGAAGGTAGGAAGGCTCTGCAGAGAGACCTGGAACAGTTGGGGAGATGGGCAGAGTCCAATAGGATGCAGTTTAAAAAGTCCAAGTGCCGAGTCCTGCATTTTGGCTACAATAACCCCCTGCAACGCTATAAGCTGTGGGCAGTGTGGCTGGACAGTGCCCAGGCAGAAAGGGACCTGGGAGTACTGGTTGATAGCCGGCTAAACATGAGCCAGCAGTGTGCCCAGGTGGCCAAAGAGGCCAATGGCATCCTGGCCTGTATCAGGAATAGTGTGGCCAGCAGGAGCAGGGAGGTCATTCTTCCCCTGTATTTGGCACTGGTGAGGCCACACCTCGAGTGCTGTGTCCAGTTCTGGGCCCCTCAGATCAGGAAAGAAGGTTGAGATGCTTGGACGAATCCAGAGGAGAGCAGCAAAGCTGGTGAAGGGCCTGGAACACAAGCTCTTGAGGAACGGCTGAGGGAGCTGGGGTTGTTTAGCCTGAAGAAAAGGAGACTCAGAGGTGACCTCATCACTCTCTAAAACTGCCTGAAAGGTGATTGTAGTCAGATGGGGGTTGGTGTCTTCTCCCAAGCAACCACTGACAGAACAAGGGGACAGAGTCTCAAGCTGCACCAAGGGAAATTTAGGTTGGATGTTAGGAAAACGTTTTTTTACAGAAAGGGTGATAAAGTACTGGAATCCTCTGCCTGGGGAGGTGGTGGAGTCACTATCCCTGGATGTGTTTAAAAAAAGATTAGATGTAGCACTCAGTGCCATGGTTTAGTTGAGGTGGTGTTAGGGCATGGGTTGGACTCAGTGATCTTAGACGTCTCTTCCAACCTGGTGATGCTGTGATTCTGTGAAACTTAGATGGTGGACTATGGATGTTTTAAGAGAACAAAGTGCTGTCTTACTGAATTCATGCCAGAGTCAGGCAAAGAATGACAAAGAAATATTATGATAGATTATGCCATGAGCTGTTCATTTCCTGTTACCAGGAAGAGACAGTAGCCAAAATATTTCAGCCTTCTGGGCTTTATTGTACATCTGCTGTTATGTTGTTGTTTAGCACACTAAGTTCTCATTGACCAGAAACTGAGTTAGGATAGTTTCCCCTCCAAAGGATATAGTCAATAACAGATGTTTTTAAATGCACATTATGTTATTTTGAGGTTAGGTTTTTTTTCCGATAACTTGGGAGCAATAAAGTGAAGGCTATAGATACACAGCATTAAGATAATGTGCATTTCTTCTGAGAATAAGCAAGGTTGACTCCAAGGAGAAAAATAATTTGCTTAACCCGTACATTTTATATTAGAGATATATTTCTCTAATTTACAGTATGTGCTTCAGGTTTCATAAAACAAATGTACCTGTGCCAAGACACAGAGCTAAATTGTCTGTATGCATTGTGAGATCTTGCCCAACACACTACAGAATTCAGACAGTGCTAAATACATTTTGCAGTCATTGCATAAAACCCCAGATATGACACAGTATAGAGATACTAGGAAGAAGGTGCACAGTTATTAGATTACTGTTTAAAAGAATGATTTTTACATCACTTTTTAAAAATATACTAAAAGACAGGGTATATAGGAAATATACACAAAACTAACAGCCTACTTTGTCCTAAAATCTTTTGAATTTCTATACCTTTGCACTTTATTCTCTTTATGTTGTAATAATACTGTTTATTTCATTTTTTGGAGATTTTAGTGGGATTTCTTGTATCTAAGGGGTTGTTTTCAATGGGGGAAAAAAATTGGACATGTTTTTGTAGTGAAAGAATGGGCTGTGTTCTCTTTGGTGACACAAAGTAAGCTGTTAAATGAGTAAACAAATATAATTTTCAAAGGTTCTCTCCTGTTCATTCCAAAATTCCTGAAAATAAGTACTTACACTGTCCTGCCAAGGCAAAAAAAAAAAAAAAAAAAAAAAACAACAAAACACACCAACAACTAAAAAACCAATACACTAAACACTCCTCTAATTAAAGATAACTATCTATTTCAAAGCTGAAGTAAGAATATGATCATTTGAAGATTTTACTTACATTTACTTCACTGAAGTCTGAACTTTTTTTCCAGAGTAAGGTTTACAGATATTGTGAAGAATAGGAAGCAATTTAGACAAAGGTATGCATAAGAGATCTTTTTTCTAGGAAGAAAGAAGGACAGAATGGTAAAGCAAACAAAGGCTATAAATCAGATGATAAAAAATGCGCATTGTGAAAGAGCCATTTCCTGTTTGGGAAGGAGGAATAACTAAAATAACATGCCCTCAGCTTTCACTACCTGCAGCAGGAGTGAGTTCAAAGAAATAACTAAGCAATCAAAGGTTAAAAGGAAGCACCTGATCACATCTGTCAGAGTCTTTTTTAAGTTTATTGATGGAGATATGCCACATTTACACTTCTTTTTTAGATCCAGAAGGAAAGGAAACAGTTAGAAAGTTCTTCATTATGTGATTGTTGACACAGAGATAAACTAATCTCTGTGATGCTAATAACTTTCTTTAATCTCTGTGATGCTAATAACTTTTGTCCCAACTTTATAGAGAACCAGAGCTTAGAATGAAAAAAAAAAATGCTTAAAAATCCCTCAAAACCTCAAACAAACAAAAAAACCCTCCAAACCCAACCCCCTTATCTTTTCAAGTAACATTTTGTCTTCCAAGGCAAATAACAGACTTATTTGGGCTGCTGTTTAGAATGTATGCACAAATATATACCAGAAGGTTAAAGCTCCCTTTACATGGCATGAAAAGGAAACTTTTCTTAGCTTATTGTTTTTCACATTTCTCTCAGATGCCTGGAATCACCAGACACTTCTGGCATGTCTGTTTTCATGGCTATTAATATATTCCATTTCATTGCTGTTGTCTCTATTGAGATCACTTGTTTTACATCCTGTCCAGCTGTGCAGATCTTTCAGATTAACAACCTATTTTGGGGAAATTCAGACATCACTATCCCCAGGTAATCATAATATACCCTTTAATTTATGCAATCTTCTCAAGGTCATTGTCGTAAAAACAAAATCTTTTTCTTTCACATTAGAAAAGTGTTTGCTGTTTCTCTGTGCATATATTTATGTATTTGTGTGTGTACTTTAATTCAAATCAGAGATCATCTGTTGAAAAAAATTGTGTTCTCCTAGATTTTCAAATGGACTTTTGCTGTTAATAAACACTTAGAAATATATAACCAATCACTGTTAAAACTGTGTATGAGAAATATTAAGAGCCATAACTTGGTCTGAGACAAATGAAACTCTTTTATTATATTTATCTGTAATTTCTTTTTGAGGAAAGGACCAGGCACTGCTCTGCAGAAATTGTGAACTCGTGAGGACTAAAATGATACAGGGAACATATATACTGTGAATTTTTCCTAAATCTTAAATCTCATCCAATCTATCTTAAAAGGCAGTTTCTAGATGTGTAGAGATATCTGTGATTTCTGTTGATTGTCTAAAGTTTAGTGAACTGTATCTGACTTTACCAGATTAAGGTAAATTTAATTCTGCCTGTAATGGAGAGTTTACAGTGTAAAGTCCCTGGAATCTTCCAACTTTTTCAGTATTACTTATTGCAACATCCACGCATAAAAATGCACTTCTTCCACAGGCAGCCT
Source organism: Platysteira castanea (assembly GCA_013397175.1). Lineage (NCBI taxonomy): Eukaryota > Metazoa > Chordata > Aves > Passeriformes > Platysteira > Platysteira castanea. The sequence continues at coordinate 448,045 of VYXC01005810.1, forward strand.
GCAGAAACTAGAAAAGCCTGCTAGAAACTTGATCAATAAAGTATTGTGGAAGAAAAATGAGGAAATACCCTTATGTGTATGTAAGGATCTCATCTTTTTAATGCATCTTAAGAAAATGTTGCATTTCCCAGGCCTGCTGCATGTGCTGCAAGGCATGCCCTGACGGAATGATTCTGAGGAGCATCACTTGCCAGGAAGTCACTGGTTTTCTGAGCATACAGAGAGCAGTTCTGCTGTCCACATGGAGCACGCATGCGGCGAGTGGCCTTGTGATTTGGAAAGTGCTTGAACACAGAGGTGAAGACCAGGCTGATCTTGCTGCCAGAACTGTTTTGTCTGACTCATGACATGGCCCCAGCATGGTGCATGAAACCTCTGAAGCAGACCAGAGGCTACATGAATCTCTTTTACAGGCTAGCTATGCCTCATGTGTCACCTGCTGAAGGTACATATACAGAAGCAAGGTGTATTTTGTCTGACACACGTTAAAGAGGAAGACTGCAGAAGGGAATATGTCTTTTACAGGTGTTTTGTAAACTGTTCTTTAGCACCTCAAATGCCTTTTTTCAGAATTATTTCATCTAAGGCCCTTTCACAGCTGGTGAAAAGAACCAGCCTCCAGATGGATTCAGACTGCATGAAGACTGAATCCTTCCTTCTCTTTCCTCCTGAGTAGCTGAAGACTTAGGGCAACTAGAAAATAGACTTCAATATTGAAGAGAAAGTTCTCAGAACCAGGAAAATTCTGACTCTGCATTTGTTCCAAATTTTATGAAACTATATGCTGCAGAGGAAAGCTAAATCGTGTTAAGTGAATTATGAAAATTCTGATTCTTTAGCAGTGATCACCACAAACAGATGGAAACATAACTGAATCCACAAAATACCACAAGACTCAAGTATTTTTGAAAGCTCTTACTTTGCTGAATAATAGTAGTAAGTACTTAATTATTAAGTACTTAAGTAAGTACTTAATTATTATTTTTTCTGGATCACAAAATTACAAAATCACAGAATGGAAACACTTGGAAGGGACCAAGTGTACTGATTATAAAAATAAAACACTTTAAATTCAAGCCTTAAACATCTAAACAAAAGACAAGAAGTGAATCATAATTTTCTGAAGTGAGTTCTTTACAGCTCTATTTCCAAACAGGGGTACTTTATGTCCATGACACTATACCCTGCCAGAAGCAGTCTGGATGTGAGACATAGTCATTTACAGATGTGCCCCAGATGTGCCCATACACCTTCTTTTCAGCGCTGTCTATTGCCAATTCAGGGCACGGAGTAGCCTTTTGTAGCTTTTAGGTTATTTTGTGTTATATTTGTATTACATTTTGGAGCGTTTAGATTATTTTTGGTCTTTTGTGCTGAGCCAAGTAAGCATGATTGCAAGAACAACTAATTACAAAAAGTCTTATTTCCATTAAAAATAATTACACCGGAAACTGAAAATGTATGTGACTACTTAGGAGCCATCACATCTCATAGAGACAGTATTTATGGTTTGTTTGAATACTGAAGAAAGCAGCAATAAACTGCAAGAAGAGTATTTAAAGTCCCAAAAACAACACATCAACCCACCACACAGCATTCCTGTGCAAAGCAAATTGGTCTTTTCTCATTTTTGTTTACAATCAGCTCTTCATAGACTAAACTCCAGTAAGTTGTGGAGTTTCTGATGTCCTCTCTCTATATACAAACAGTGCATTCACTGTAAACACAATGAGGGAGGTAGGAAATAGAACCTCACAACCAGACCCTGAAAAACTGACCCCTCACATGAAGAGCTGGTTGATAAAGAAAACTGGTGGGGTGACAAAAGGTAAGAGTAGCTTAAAACACTAATGATTTAAGCAAGAAAATATCGGCTTACTCTCTCTGACTTCTGCAGTGCTGAAACTTACAAAGATTTAGTTTTCAACCAGAAACAGAAGCTTATTTAGAGGCAAGTTCTGTAAGTAACATTTTCTGTTTGCATATGTAATTGATAAGTACCCTACAGTACTAAACAGGATCCCTTTGGTTTTAACTTAGGTTTCAGTGTTTACAAAGCTTCCAGACTGTTTCTTATGAACTACAAAAGCTGTTTTATGTTCCATAACTTTGTACTACACAAATTTTATAAGAGTTGAGTACACAGTAACATGGCTTTAAATCTTTCCATAATGTAGTAATATGCAAAGAAATTAGTAATATGATTTAAGCTTAATTTTCCAATATTCAGGCAAAGAAAAAAAGAAGCTCTTGAATATGGATCACCAAATATCTACTTACTCTTAGAAAGATATATCTGTCAGATATGTGGTTACTTTGGCCTGTTATACTTTCAGGTTTAGGAGTTAGGTGGTCATTTGAGGCCATGTTCCAAGTACAAGAGTTAAATAAATACAGTGTTGCCAAAACCTTGCTGAGTAATCAAAATTTCAGCAGTGTTATGCTACTCACAAATAAGTAACAGACACTGTGACAACAGGAGTCTTTAGTTCAAAAGCATGTCTACATTTTTAGGTTAGAAATGAAGCAGAAATAATAAGAGAACCTTAGAGGGAGGTGTAGATTTGAACATTTTTTTCCTAATATCCAATGTAAACCTCACCTGGCCCAGCTTGAGGCCATTTTCCTCTTGTTCCTAGCTATCTGGGATAGGAGACCGTGCCTCGCCTTGCTATAAACTCCTTTACTAAAGCCCAGGTAGGCAACATCCACAGATTTTCCCTCACCTACTAAGCATACACTATGTCACCTTGGCATAAGGAGTCATGCTGTACAAGAAGAGAAAGAAATAAAAGAAAAGAAAAGAAAGAAAGAAAGAAAAAAAGAAAAGAAAGAAAAGAAAGAAAAGAAAAAAGAAAAAAGGAAAAGAAAGAAAGAAAGAAAAGATGAAAGAAAGAAGGAAAGAAAGAAAGAGAAAGAGAGAAAGAAAGAAAGAAGAAAGAAGGAAAGAAAGAAAGAAAGAAAAAATCAAATCCAAAAGATTTAGACAATGTTTTCATCCTGTCAGAGCACCAAAGCACTGACTGCAGTGTGAGTGAGTATTTTTTGTATTGCGAGTACACTGGACATATTCTGTTTTGCATACAGTTATGCAGATGTTCTGTCCCAACTGTTCTGTCTTTTCACACAACACACAGTTTGATACCACTCATCAGAGATGATTTCTGAGTTGTGATAAAGTCACTAACTGTAAGGCAGACAACCATCTGCAACCTTTAGTTAATGTTTCTGGGGATTTCATGGTGGTACCTAAAGAGGATTTGGAATTTCAAGTTATAGGACAGTATCTATAAGTTAAAATGTTTAAATGAAGCCCCTCTACCTCCCCATAATGTCATTTCCATGTTTCAGGCTGCTAATACACAAATATCCTGAGCAGGGTATTGGATCATTCTTATTTCCGCATCTGTATTAAGGCACTTAAATTGCAACCTGAGAAAATTAAATTAGTGGGCAGTGTTATCCTATGACTATGTGCAGCCCAAATTTAAAACAATATTAGTCTTTTACCATTTCTCTACAGAAGCAAGGCCTGCAGGGAACAGTGGCACCATCCCCTGTCTTACCTTAAAGAAACAGTGGTGAGTTTTGAGCCAGATCATCTGAGGAACAGCGATTTTAAAGGTGTGAAATTCTCACAGACCTCCTGGATATAAGTTTGTTGTGAGTGAAAGAGATTTAATCAGTGACATAAGGGATAGAAAAGCCAAAGAATTATCTACTAGCTGATAGAAGTGTATCCAGAAATATTATAAATAATTCTGTTACATAAATTGCTGTAATTGCTACTTTGCACCTTCTGTAAAAGTATATGGATATAAGATAATCTACCAAAAATCTGATTTCATTTCACTGATTGCTATTAATTTATTCATTAAAAGCAATTGCCTATATATGATCTAGAAAGGGTATGTGTTTCTGACTATTTAGAAGGGACATATTACCAAAAAGAATGTAAAGTCAAAATATTTTAGTCTCCTAAGTAGCCTTGTTCAATTTGATGTTGTTGGTTTTATTGTTTCCCTGGCCAGAAGCAATTGCATCCAAAATTTTCAATGCATAGGAAGGAAACAGGTATTTCATATTTTTCAGGGAGACGTTAAGACCTTGATTTGGCAAGGGAAGCAAGCTATCTGATCGTGATCTCTGTGTTATTTATATAAGACGTTAATCTAATCTTTTCTGCTTCTTGGAAGAAGAAATATGTTTTTCTTATCATTGTCTGGAAAGCACAAATATTTGCCTATATTTGTACATCCCAAAAGCAAACTAGGCAACTGACAGTTGTGATGATCATTGCCTGGCACTGCTTTCACCAAAAGGTCACTCCCTTATTTGAACTTTAGTATAGATTTCCTTTCTTTCAAGAATATCCATTCAGCTTCCAGTGAAGTGTATTGAGGCAACTAGTTTTATTTTAAGAAGACAAAATTAATAATCACAGATTTTTCTGCTTTTCTCATAAACCACTTTGAATTAATAGGAAAATAAAGTTCAGTAACCACGTTTATGAATGCAAACTAGGGTGTGCTTTCATCTTTTGAAGTAAGGATAGGTTAACCTGTGGCATGCAGAGTACTCCAAAGATGTGTTGGATTCGTCACAATAATAATTACATTGGTTATAATTTAGAAAACCAGATTACTCTGGAATCCCTGGATGCTGTTTCTTTCACAACATTATCAAAGACTATGTGTGCTTCTTACCAGCCTTCAGTTCCTTCTGTTCTTCTGGAGCCCCCTTTCCAGACTTCTCCATGGTTATATCCACATCTCAAAATCTGGCTTAAAAGCTTGATCCATACAATCTATTCATTAAGTTTTTCCTGGGTTTTCTCTTGCTGCTGGAAATGATTTTACTGCTCCCATTCTCACTACAGTTGTCTTGTTTTACCTTTACTCTTTTATTATACAGGTGAGAAGCAGGTGAGAGAAGATTGCACGAACAGATTACGTTGCATGCAGAAATGTCAAGAAATTTCATACTCTACTACTAAAAATATTTTCCTGTGTGGCATAAAAACATCCAGTTAACTCCTGCACTACCACCTGGAGAAAGTCAGTGAAACATTTTCAGAAATGTACATGCAACTGTACAGAAAAGTACATGCAGTTTCCCTTTTAATGAAGTTCTTTGATATCTTAAACAAATGCAAGTAAAGAAAAAGCAAAAAAAATATTGTGGAATAGCAATTAGGAGAAAAAAGAGAACAGTCCATTTTCAACACAGAAAAACATTAATAGACAAACTCCAAACTTTATCCACAAAATTACTCAAGACAAATATTTTTATTTAGTCCTGATTACTGAGAGTGTCTTTATATGATATTTTAGTGAGAATTAGGAGTGCACTTTCAAAACAAATATCCTGATCATCAGAACAATGCCAGGATACTACCTGTTTTGATTGATAGCACAGAGCAGGGTTGAAGTACATAAACTATTTTCCTTTTGGATTAAATTACTGGAAGATGTGATTCAGAGCTTCACCTAATGTGCTCTCTCTCCTCACAGAACCCAGGATTCTGTTCTCAGGATTGAGATAGAAATAGACTGAAGTAAGCAGCCTGCCCTGCAAATTGCTGTGCTACAGGCAGTGAGGCTTCAATGACAACTGTTTTATTCTACTCCTATTGGTCTTCATCACTTAATGACTTAACCATAACTTCATTGAAAAATAATATAAAAACAGGAGCAGGTGGTAGAGTTGTTTATAATGAAAAACTTAGGTACATGAGCAATCTAGAATTTAAAATATAAATTTTATGGGTTTATTTCGTTGGGTTTTTTTAAAGGATAGATTTTTGTAATATCTTTGGATGCTTTGAGGGATAAGTCAGCCACTAACTGACATATCAAGCTATGGAACTTTTTACATCCAATTTGCTACATAGTTGAGGTGATTCATTTTACAACTGACTTACTCTATATACTCTGTATTTGACTAAGAAATAAATGCCCCTATCTTCAAGGGTTTATATTCATTGTTTGGTGCACTCTCATAGCACAGAAGGACTCCTTTGAAATCAGGGAAGATAAAATTTGTGAAAATACACAGAGTAGGAGAATAATCAGGGCCCAAGTTAGGAGAATCATTGTGGTATAAATTTGGAAAAGAAGTAGTTGATTCTTTTTGGAGGCAATCAACATCCATAAACCTCAGAATTTATTTTCTTTTTCTGATTTCAGTAATGCTTCTGCACATTTCTTATTTTAACAGGATGCAAATATTATCTTAATATGTTCAAATGGTAGACTTTTACCTTAAATAGAACTTAAGCACTTAATCTTATGTACTCTTGCAAAATATATTTGTACAGAGGCATAGGAACATTGGAACCCATTGCCACAAGTTGCTGCAGAAGCCGGAAGAAAAAGCAGCTCCAGAAACTAATTACAGAAGTGCACAGAGTATAAGCTCATTGGGGCTACAAAGAATATCTCCAGGCTCCAGTTCAGGAAGTTCCTGGCATGCAAATTACTGGAAGCTGAAAAGGTACACTTCAAAGGTGGTGTTATTTTGTCTTTTCTTGCTGTAAGGCCTGACAATGGGTACAACATACCTCTGAATATTAAACATTACTTGACCAACTGCAGTTTTTCTTACATTAAAGTAACTTAGTCTTGAAAATAAGATGCTGTTATAAGAATTCTCTACACATAAAACTGCTAGATTTCCTGTTTCTCTGTCTAATTGAATTAAATAAAAAAATGAGGAGGTAATGTATGACATGAGAAGGAACCTCATGAAGTCCAACAAGGCCAAGTTCACGGCGCTGCACTTGAGTCAGGGCAATCTCAGACACGAATACAGACATGAGAATATGTCCTTGAGTATAGCCCTGCGTGTGAAGAAGAGCTTGGGAGCTCTTGTGGCTGAAAAGCTGGGCATCAGCCAAAAGTGTGCACTTGCAGCCCAGAAGGACAACTACATCCTGCTGTAGTATACTATATTATAGGGCTGCATCAAAGAGAAGTGAGCAGCAGGTTGAAGGAGGGGATTCTGCCCCTCTGCTCTGCTCTGGTGAGACCCCACCTGCAGTGCTGCACCCAGCTCTGGGGTCCCCAGCACAGGATGCATAGTGACCTGTTGGAGCAAGTCCAAAGGAGGCCACCAAGATGATCAGAGGGATGGAGCAGCTCTCCTGTGAAGACATACTGAGAGGGCTGGGGTTGTTCAGTCTGGAACAAAAAAGGCTCCAGGTACACACCATTGCAGCCTTCCAGTACCTTAAGGGGGCTTATAAGAAGGAGAGAGAAGACTTTTTACACAGGCAGATAGTGACAGGAAAAGGGGCAATGATTTTAAACTGAAAGAGAGCAGGTTTAGATTAGATGTTAGGAAGAAATTTTTTTCTCAGAGGGTAGTGAAGCACTGGCACAGGTTGCCTAGAGAAGCTGATGCCCCACCCCTGGAAATGTTCAAAGCAAGTTTGGATGTGGGCTTGAACAACCTGATCTATTAAGTGACATCCCTGCTCACAGGAGGGGAGGTTAAACTACATGATCTTTTAGGTCCCTTCCAACCCAGGCATTCTATGATTCTGTGATTCTGTGATTCTGTGACGTTCCAACTACCAGAGATTTAACATTTCCTTTTCTGGTTACTAGAAAACTCATTCTGTACAATTATATGTATCTTCTGACATCACCAGGTATGAGAAATTTAACAGTGTTTGCACCTGGAAAAAAGGGAGGTAGAATACATGATTTCATCATTACCAGACATGGAATAATGTACTTCTGAATAGGAAGTAGTCTCCACTGCTGCATGAAACTCCATGTTCTACAAATGATAAATTGTGACAGAAATAATGCTGTTAGGAGAATTTTTGCCAAGTAGTACTATTTGTAAGCCCTCATAGGTCAAACTCAAAAGATTAATTCCATATTTTTTCCTAGAATTCCTTGTTTCACTTACGATATGTATGCCAATATATACTGTCAACTGAAAAGGAAATACTATAAAAAATTAGGTTAATTTCCTAGTGTAAAATATACTAAAGCATGATGTGACTAGCTTCTTGTGTCATTCAAGAAGTAGGTTGTCACTGGAGTTGTAGGCAGAAAAAATATTGGCAGCTATGAACAACATATTCAATTTCTGCGATACATATTTTTAAATTATAACCAGAAACTTGAAATTGACATTCTTCCAGCCACAGACTTTGTTAGTAGTTTCTTTACATAAATTTAAAGCTTTTACTTAGAATTACCACAAAAATACCAAAGCAAAACTACAACAGAAAACATGGCTGTTCCAAAGTAGATGCCACATATTCATATCCTTTTAAATTTAAATATCTGCTTTTAAGTGTAGCCTTCAACCTGTGTGAACTCTCTAGTCTCTTAAATGGGATAGCAATCTCTATTTTTCTGTAATTTAACAGTTATGAAATATACACCACAGTAATTCTGTGCAATTAAAAAAAAAAAAAAAAAAAAACCAACAGAAATTAGGGAACAAGGCATTTCAAAAGCTTTGTTGAGAGATTTGGAATATTACCAGTTATGGTTCTGGCCTATAGCTGTGGTGACTAAAATATGTTACTATCTTCTAACTGTTTCTCATCCTGCATTAAGCCCTGGTCTCAATCAATATCTAGTTTACCAAAACCACAGTCACATTTGGTATCCATTGCTACCCTTGTTTACAGTCTCAGAATGGAGACCAAGCAGTAAGTTAAGCTAGGGTTGGAACTAAACCCTAAACTCTTGTAGATGAGCTGTCAGATTGGGCTCCATAAAACTGACAGGGAGAGTGTGGGGCCTCAGCAATAGTTACATAATGAAAACTGAGAAACTGAGCCTGTCAAAAATTGAGCATACAGTTTTACTTCTTTCTTCCAAATATTAACAACAAAATAAAGGTTTCTGGTTTTGCAATCTAAATATAACATAGGTACATGCCATCATGACACAGTATACTTCCCAGAGTCACCAGGCTTATCAAGAAATGACATGCCAGAGAGTGGTTTCAGCCATCTTAATATAATCTCCAGGTAGTAGAAATTTTGCAGACTCCACAGGCGATGCATTCCAATATTTCCTTGACCTTCCTGTTTGAATTCTTTTTTGTTATATCTAACCCAGATCTTCCTTGTCGTAATTTAAATCCATTATTTTTCTTCTTACCTGCTATGGATATGTAAACATATTATTCTTTCCTCTCTGTAAGACCCTTTTAAGCAACTTTCTGTTGATATTCAAATCGAGTTCCACTCCATCCTGCAGATATTTTCAAAGCATTGTGTTTAATTCATTACTAAATATAGAAATTTTTCTTTTGTCCATGAACTGTATCCTTCAAGAAAACATTTTCTCAACTTTTGTCTTCCTTATGGTGAACTAATTAACCCCTTCGGTATGCCTCTAACCTCTATCATACACTGTAGTTTTTTTAAAAGTATACTCTATTGCATTATTGCTGAGAAACAGTTGAAACACAACTATGAAGACTCAAATTTATACACCCTCCAGTGTAACAATGAGCCATTCATAACTACCTACTGGCCTTCAGCCAGTTTTGCATCACCTTATGGTAATATGTTTCTCTAATCTACTTACAAGAACACCATGTGACACTGTCATTCATTTTATTCAAGTCAAAACATAATCTATTTTAGAAAAAGTTAATCTGATCTGTATTCATTTGTCTTTGCAACACTTTTTTTTTATGTCATATTCTATAGGATTGCTTACAAATTGGGATTACTTGTTTTCGCATTGTCTGAGGACTGAAGTTGTAGTGATTAGTATTTAATTTCTAACCTAAAGGTTTTACACCAGATCATATTTGCATTACATGCATTACATGCTTTACAGTTAGAAAAGAAAATACCACCTCTTCTGAAAATGTTCAATTTTAAAGAAGGACTACTGTGAAAGTGATTAAGAGAAGCAGCATGACCTCCCCCTGCATCCAAGCAATTTGAATTCAAAGAAGAAGTAGCAAGAAAGCAAAGACAGATTGGCCTTTCTTCTATATGTAAGGCTTGTATACGTATATGTAAAAGTTCTGAAGATATTTCCTCTAGAAAACAGAATAAGAGTAAATTAATATTCTTAGTTCAAAGCATTTATAAGATTGCATAAGCAGCTATTAAGATATGTTGCACTGACATTTTACATGGCAAAAAAAGTAAAGGTTAGCATGAACAATGTCAAATATGTGCTACAGTGGATTATAAATATTTGTCTAAGGTGTGGAGAAGCAATGTACCTTTTGCAGAGAGGTAGGCTTATAGACAGTGTCTACTGAAAAAAAAGCAGAAAATAAACTTTTGCTGAATTTCTCCATTAACAGCATTAGATTTCCATAAGTAATTTATTTGTAATAACAAGTTATTTGATCTCGGTGTATGTTCTTCCATATGCAACCAAATAAGTACACATTTTCAAGGCATTAAAGACTATCCAAAAATCAGCATGTAAATATTTCAAAGTCCTCTTAATATTGTTTGCAATAGACCATGTGATGTTTAGCAAATCTCTGGCAGTTACTTAAACACTTAGGAAAAATGAATGAAGAAATAAAGGACCGGGGGGAGCAGGAGTGGGACTGGGAGAGAAGAAGAACAGGAGGGAAAAAAGATTTTAAAAAGAAATAAAACACAATTTTAATTGATTTGATGTTAGAATAACATGTCATTGTCAGTTTAAGGCTCTTCAAACAACTAAGAATATTTGCATTGTAAAAGCATGCTCATTCTAAAGGAACAGTATGAAAAAATCAGGAGAAATAAGTTGCAGAGTCTGCTATAGTGCTCTATTCCATGTTCCTCTCTAGAATTTCTACATTCTTAAAAGGCTATGAAAACTTCCAAACATTTGTAACCAGTCTACTGGCTAAAGATGTTTCTTACAGATAGATTGGAGAGGTTGAGTCATTTCAGGAATAATTTTCAGAGCACATGCTTAAAAAACTATGTATCAATTGCATAAAATCACTGAATATGTTGTACTATGAAATGAGCTTTTTACAGAAATGACTTACCAACTTTCCAGTCATTATCATTATAATACTATAAAATGTTGCACTGGTCTTCCTGGCTGCAAAATAAAATTATACAAACACTGGATTTGTGTACAGAATCATATTTTAAAACATAAGGAAAGAGAAGTGTTACATTTCTAGACACAGATAATTTGAGATTACTAAAAGTCTGTTTTCAAAATTTGCTTGGACCCAGGATACAAGAGTTACTTTAGTCACCAGTAAATACTAATCCAGTAATTTTTCAACCATTTCCTTTCCATAGCAGAGTGAAAGCTCTTTCTGGGGATGCTTGGTCTTAGTATGGCTGTGAGTACTCACTTTCCAGTGTACTCTGCTAACCAGCCTGTCAGTAATGTACTGGGATCTTTATTTTTTTTTTCTCCCCTTCCCCCCTGCCTCAGCAGTTCTTTTTTGCTGCTGAATTATGAAAGCTTCTAACCAGCAATAATCACATGCACAGAAAACTTCATCATATTGCTTCTCTCACCTGAGTAGGAAATCCTTTAAAGAATACCATTTTTTTGACAACGAACCCTTGTTGTATTCATCCAGAAACATTGATCTTCCCAAAACTCAATGTATTGTAAAATTCAAGTAGGTAATTCAGGACTAAGTTTAGATACATAACTATAAAGTGTGGGGTTTGGTCCTCATCACTAAATTTGTGGCTACACAATCCTTTCTCTTTTTGTCTATGATTTTACATCTCCTCTAGTTTTTCTGCTTCATTCTCACCCACTATTTCTCTTTTGCTACCTCTTGCACTTAACATCAGTGAGAGTATACATGAGGAAAGATAAATGTCTCTTTATATGAATTCATTTAGAAAGATTATGAACAATCCACTCAAAGACAAAATTTAATTCTTTGCTTACCTTCCCCTATATTTGAAATAACTTGTTCATTGTTTAAATAGAGGCAATAGCTTCCCTTTAAGTTTACCTGAACATTCTTGGAGGCAATAAGAGTGCTTTGGATGCATGGGAAACAGTGATAATTACACTAGAACCAGTGTAGCAGCCTGACAAATTCCTAAGAGCATTATGATTGCTCCTGAACTTCAGGCACAGTGGAGGAAAGAAGACTTCTTTAGATAGACACTATTGTCATAAATGAAGGTTGGGCACATCTCAAGACCTCCCAAGAGTAGTTTAGTAAAGCTCGTACCACTCCTGTTCATTTCTATAAGGAACCAGTAAGAAGTATCACTTCCACTTCTCCCAGTACTGGTTTCTCATCCTGAAGAAAGTTCTAAGTGCTTGTTTCCTTTCTCCCTCTCTCTCCCAAATAGCAGATTAACCCTGTCTTTCATAGCCCTTCCTAAAAGAATACTTGCTCGGACACTGCAGAATTTCAATTAAAGTTTTCTATCACCTAAGATGTTGAAAAAATTGTCCATTCCCTTTACAGTTGTCAAATGACTTATGTTGTGGTGATACAGAGAGCATAATTACAGTATATATTTCAAACTACTTGGTGGCCAAGATCATTTAAGCAGCCTTAAAACCTTCAGTAACTTTCAGGAAGCCAACTCCTTCTTCCATGTACATCCTGATCCATTTGTTCTATCTGTATTGAAGCAGTAACTTCTTACTTTGATGCTGTCCTTCATAGCCTCTGGGTTCTGCACTTAACATCTTTTAAAACAGCTCATTGTTTCACTCCATGCACTTCAACTTCTCTTCAGCCTCGATGAGTACAAAAGACATTAATATAGTTAAAATTCTGACTTGCTGAAACCAATTTTTGCCAAGCACTGTCAGCAGTTCTCATGCAGTTTCTTCTCTACTTGGTTTGTGCTTGAACCCTATTTAGTGTTGTGATGTCATAGTCAGTGACTTCAAACAGCTTCTTAACAAAACAACAAAATTATTGAGGTGCATTTGCAAAAACTATCAGCTTTTAGCTAATGAATTCAAAACATTGAAAAACATGAATACAGTTTCATCTTGGACATAAAATGTACATACCAGTGAAAATAGGTTCAAAAACTTTATAATAGCACTGGATTAAATCTTACATTAGTATCAGTATTTGCATTCATTGCCCTAGAACTCTTTTTCTTGGATTCAGATATTTATTTTCTCTCTTTTTTCTCTTTTCTTTTTTTTTATTGTTGTTCTGCTTTTTTTAAATTATTTTTCCTTCTTCTTCTAAATATGTTCTTTTCCTCTTTCCTCATTTCACAATTATACATGTAAGGAGAGTAATAGAGACCATTTAGACAAAGGATAAAAGAAATCCTGTCTGTTTCATGTGGGGGTCAAGACATCCATGTACACAACAGTACAATTTATAAGTCTTATATATGCACTCATTTAGGATAAAAGGTACTTAAAAGATTTAAAAATATTCCATAACCAAAACATAAGTAAAAATGAGATTCAATTGAGATTTGTGGTATTTATATGATGTGGTCTACTGTTTAATATGATCTAGGGGTGTAGACTATTCTTACATCCTTATTTCTCCTATGGGATTAGAGGGCTAAACCACTGAGACTTTAACAAATAAGTTTACTGAATGGAATATATACAGTTTTTATTCTTATGTAAACAAACAGGCTATAACTTGAAGCTACACAATGGCTTTAATTGTACAAACCATGTATTGCTAAAATCAATCCAAGTCATAACTGTGGTAAGCAACCATCTCAGTCTTGAGCAATCTGTCAGTAAACTAATTAATTATACCAATATGGAGAGGGGAAGAGCTCCTCTGTTTTTGGGCATCTGTTCAGCACCCAAGAATAGCTGGATTCTAACTTTGCCAGCTCTAATCAAATAAGTAAATCCTTATTTGGTTAAAAGTTTCTCTAAACCTTTTAGGAAGTGAGCAAGATACAAGGCTTTTTTTTCATCTGATTTGCTCTTCAAGACAGTTTGAAAGCATGCAAACCTGTAAGGACTGAGATTTCAGTTCATCTCTTAATCCTGCAAACCCTCCTTTGGATCTCCTTAAAAGATCCAAGACACATTTTATTCAATCCTGACTACACACACATTATGGCAATAAATCCACTGATTTGAAAAGCTTTAGGATTCTCCTCTTTTGCCTCCATAAAAATCATAGAACTTTATAAAAACTTTAAGGAAGGGACCTTAAAGATCATCTAGTTCCAACCGCCCCCTGCCATGGGCAGAGATATCACTCCTAGATCAGGTTCTCAAAGCCCCATCCAGCCTGGCTTTGAACACTTCCAGGGATGAAGCATCCACAACTTCTCTGGTACATCCTGGGTAAGTGAGGGTCACAAGACCAAGATGTTCAAGAAGAATATTCCTCACTTTCAATATGTGATTTGCCTCACTATCTTCAGTAGCAACCACCTAACAGGAGGTTATAGCCGGGTGGCAGTCAGTCTCTTCTCCCAGGTAACAAATGACAAGATGAATAAGTGGCCTCAAGCTGCACCATGGAAGGTTTAGTTTGGAAATTAGGATAAATTTCTTCATGAAGAGGGCTGTGAAGCATTGGAACAGGTAGGCTGGGGAGCTGGTTGAGACACCATCCCTGTAAGTGTTCAAAAGATGGGCAGATGTGGCACTTAGGGACATGGTTTAGTGATGAACTTGACAGTGCTGGGTTAATGGTTGGACTCATGTTGCCCTGGTTTTTTGCTAAAGCCTTCTGTTTTTAACCTTGGAGTCAGATTCTTTCACACAGATTCATGTAAATAATAGCCAGTGTTTACTTAACGGTATTTTCTGGTTTTCATTCCTTTTGTGATAAGAGAACTTTGATGAGCACCTTTCTTCTCCAGTGGGATCGAGAAGGAAGTGACATGCTCTCCATTCCCTTGTGGAGTTGGGACGTGTATATAAATGTGAAATTGTAAATAATAAACAAATTATTCCTGCCTTTCTGCTGAACCTGGCAAGTGTGAGAGCGTCTTTATTGTGTCTTCCCAGACACAGACTCAATCTTAGAAGTCTTTTCCAACAGAAATAATTCTATTATTCTTTGATTTATATATATATATATATGTGTAGCTGTGTACACATGCACATACGTATCAGCAGTGCAAAAAATAAAAGCTGATGATGGAGGGAAAATGCAACAGATTTTGTATCATGTTCAGACATTTTGGTCTGTGACATGATCCAGATGAATAACACCAGTCACATGCATACTTCATTGAGATATCTGCAAGAGGAGACGCCTTCAAATGAACAAACTTCTAGTGAATGTCAGCAAGAACACATTTCCGTGGGGAGGGCACACCTATATGCTGTCTGGGTAGGCCTACCAGTACACTGTATTACGGGGCAAACAGATCCTCGTGAATGAGGAAGTCTTAATCTGAATCACAGCCTGCAGGACATCTAGAATTTCCCATCTTCCACCTCTTCCTCATGACCCCACAGCTACAGAGACCATCTCTACAGAAAATTAGTGTCAGGGCCGAATGTCCAGCAGTAAAACAGCAAATATCACCATTTACACCGTAAAATACCAATTCATAGTAAATTATTTTAAAGTTATTTACCCATTCAAAATCCATGTAAAGTTCCTAGAATAACTCCTATTTTTTAATCTCAAACACTACAAAGACTGCTCCAGGCCTTTATATTGACACTTAGGGTTGTACTAGGTGACCTAGAGTGAGCATGGAGATAGAAATTGACATCTCCATTTTTCATAGATTCTTACCTTTCTGTACACTCTGTGAGAGTGTAAGCAACATCTTCAGCAGACTAGGATAATACCACGGTGACACCTTGAATGTCACAGTAATGACTATGAAGTGTGAACTAAAAGCAGGAAATGCAATGAAGCAGCTCCATTACAGCTCAGCACATAACCTTGTCTATATTCAAGTCTTACCAGGCCTGTTGCAAAGCCTGATGAAGTAGGCGATCAACTCCAGTAAGCAAAAATAAGCAAGAAGGGCAAAACATAGCTATAGCAGTGAGTTCACGGATCATTTAATATCTATTTCTGTTTTGGACAAAGCAAGATCTATAGTCAATTAAAATGCAACATTGCTTTTAATGTCTCTCAAAATATCTATACTGTCACAGCCTGTGCTACAGAAAAGTTTAGGCATTGCAGTTGAAAGAGAGGCTATGTCACCAAACTTGCCAGCAAAGAATAAAGAGCAGTCTTTTGCCCAGTTTATAAATAGATAAAACAAATAAAGGGTTAAGACTCAAGAGATATAACATAAAAGACAGAAAGTTCATAAATATCTTGCAGCTGTCTTATTAGTTCCTTTAATTTTCCTGGCTTTTTCTTTGTTGACTGATGATATTGAAGATGAGGCAAGGGACAAAGCGGGTGGTGGAAGCAGTGGAAGAGGGATAAGATAAGAGGAAGGGATATATGGGTGGCAGCTAAAGTGAGGTTGAAGTGAAGCAACTGTAAGGGAAAGGGCAGAGGGGATTTGAAGCAAACATCTAAGATGAACTATAAATAAGAAGGCACACAATGCAGTACTTTATATCTTCAAAGCACAGGAAAAGTACGTCTGATGTAAAGTCAGGCATTTTTTCCATTTCAAAGTATTTAGTCTTCAGAAAAGTGTTTATAATGGGAAAACATAAGTAAACCCTTTAGGGCAAAGGCAGTGAGAGGAGAGTCTCCAACTGCTTTTGTACTGAGACAGTTTCAGGTTTGACCACAATGCAATACTTTGAAAATGCAGAGCATCATGAGTATCCACTACATTTCAGTGAAAAAAAGTTAAACACCTACCAACCATAATTTGCTCAAGCAAAAAAAATGTCATTATTGTTTCTGTGTTTCAAAGTATGCACCTGCAATGAATTAAGGTTTTTAGGGTTTAAAGATTCTCATTAAAAATATGAAACCGTAGAGCAAAGTTATATTATGAACTGTTTCTATATAGATGAAATCCATTGTATGTAAATCCACAGTTTGCAAATCCATGGGTTGCAAATCCATGGTATGCCCACACTTCATGTGCTCATGCAGGCCCATGTAGCTTAACTTCTGGGTGTGAGAAACACTGAAATATGGAAAAATAGAAGAAATGTTCAAAAAAGTAACAGATAAACTGACTTCTGAGCAAATGGTCGCAGTGTTTTGATAGAGATAAAATTAAAGGGATGACCTGTGGTTCAAAATATTTCACCTTGAGAATAATCCTGAATATTCTCCAGGACAATAAAGAAAAAAATTGTTCAAAAACTATGAGGAAAATGAGACAAGTTTATGATTTTTAGAAAAGGAATTACTAGTTCCTTTCATACTGCTATAACTTTTTCTCTAGAATCATTCCTGTGGAACAATGGTGTCTGTTTTCTGCTATGATTATTATTCCTTCAACAGTCTCAAAGCACCTACAAAATTGAGACTATGTAACAGTGTGTGCTGAAGGCACAGAAGTCATTCCGAAGTCTGAAATGTCACTATCCTTGCAGGAAACTCTGCAGAGGCTCATTGTTGTCAGGTTGGAAGAGGGGATATGACAAAACCAAATGTACTAGAGATAATTAGCCGGTGAAGAAGCACTGGACTTTATTTAAACAGTTAGAAACCTTAACACAGTGAAAATTATTTGTTTTTAATCAATACAGCAGACAAGAAAGCACACATAACCAAGTAACAGAAGCACAGTTTGAGCTCTGCAAACTGAAATAAGATTGCTGGTGTCTGGGGTCAAAGGCTGTGACTTGATGAAGGTGAGGGTGCTGCATCTCCCTGACCCCAGCTCCAACCCACAGCAAGGTTGGCAATGTATTCTTTCTAGGTACATGCACACAAAGAAGACATACACACATACACACCACATATATACATAAATACATGGCTGGCCACACAGATCACAGGCCCTGGACCCCTGTTTCCCCAGTAAACCCCTGAGTCCACAGCCTCACACCACCTGACTTTACAGACCATGGTGTTCTCAGGTACATATGTACCTACACCCACACACACACCCACACACACAGAGCTAATTGGGACTCACACATCCATGAACAGCCAACTCTTTCCATGCTCTTGAGCTTTGAGACTAACACATTCCAGCTCCCATGCCACTTCACCTACTCTTTAGCTTGTCCAACTTGATCTTCACTAGTGACCACGCACTCAGACACACAGATTTCTTCCAGCTCCTGGCAGCTCAGGGACATGGGTCCCCTTTCATTCACGGTCCCATCTCTCTCATTGTCATTTGGTTTCAAAGTCCAGTCTTTCCAGTCCCTAAACCAAAGCACATGGACCCTCCAATCCATGGTCTGACTAATTTCTGTACCCAAATCCCCTCATGTAAAATATGGAGGCCTCACCCAAGAAAAGAGCTAAAAAGAGATTTTAATAACAAGGTAGGACAGACTACACTGATCAGGCACAGGGAATGACCAGAAATATACCTACCAGTAACCATTTATGTAACACTGGCATCTCTTGGCTCCTTACCCTTCAATTTCCCCACATTTATACCTCCCCAAATGATCTCACACCATCCATTTTCCCATCTTTGGTTCATCCCTTAAATATCCCATAGAAAATCTTATGTGACACAAAATACCCTTCCCCTGCATGGCATAATATGTCCCACCTCCCAAGCAGCAATCTCCTCAGCCCAGAAGATGCTCTCACATTGCTCAAACCCCCTGAGAGGTTTCCTACCAGGTCACTAGGGCTGAGGCTCTCATGGGACAGCTCTGGGAGGTACCCAGACATTCTGTCACTTCCTCGAGTCTTTAATTTGTGTTCCCACATTACTCTAGGCCTTTATACTCCTCTAGGTTTGTGGAGATGGACCTCTGATAGTCTGCTGGCCCTCAGGATTGGCCTTGGCTCCCCCAGCTGCCATTGTTTTTCTGTGCTCCTTGCTGGGTGTGCAGATGAGCTTTTTGCACGCAATCCTGCATATGTTGTTTAGAATATGCCCACATCATATCTTATAAAAAGAATACAAAATTAATAATCATAAAATCATAAACAGTGAAGCTGGAGGGGGTCACAAGGAGTTATGCAATTCATTTCTGGACTCAAAGATGTAGTGTACCTGAATTTTATTCCACAATGTGGTTTTATTATTTACTTCCACAAAAGGAGGCATTAAAACTCTTTTTTCACAGGCTATTACAGATCTCAGATAGCCTTGCTGCTAGAAAACTTTTAATAATATTTAGACTTAATATCACTGAATTTTGTTTTACATTGATGTTACTCATGCTGGCCATGCAAAACTGCTTATTCCTATCTCCTATTTTTACCTTTCTGTATCCTGCTGTCATAGCTCCCTTCAGTCTCCTCAGCTCTAGACTAAACAAGCCTAATTCCTTCAATTTTTCTTCAGAAGTTATGTTTTCTAGACCTGTAACCATTCTTGTTATTTTTTTTTCAACCCAATCCAATTGGTTTGTATCCTTCTTGAAGCATGAAGCCCAAAAGTGGTCATAACACTGCATCTGAGGCCTAACCAAAGCCAAACAGAATTTAACTACTTCATATGTCACTTAAACAATGTTTATGTGCTTCATTATGATATTTGCCTTTTGTGTATATAATCTCTACAGTAAACAAATTTTGTTGATCATTTCCATGTTGTGATTTCCTATAACCGATAGATCCTTTTAGCAGCATGACTGTACTTTCTCTTATTCTCTAACCTCTATGCAGTTAAACCTCCAAATATTGGATAAAGAATTTCCACATTTCAAGAAGTAATCATAATCTGCAGCAATCACTTGATGTTTCTCTTCCTTCTTGTTATTACCTTGAAAATATTACAAAAAAGCTGTACTTCCAAACTAACTACAAAACTAATGTCAAAGTAAGCTTGCTAAAATTTGCTTGAATTTTTTCTCATTAGATTAGACCTCAGGAGAAGGACAAAAAATCTGTTTAAAGGATGTGCATGTGATCTACATTACATTATCAAACACTTTCAAGATTTTAAAGTTGTATTGTCTTTGAGGGAATGTCTACAGTTCCACAGTTCTGCTTTTGTTCGTATTACTCAGGTGAAGAGGTAGTGCCTCTTTACTACTATAAAGGAAAAGAGAGAAGATAACTAAGAAAGATACTACAGACTGGATTGATTTTTCAAGACTCTCATTATAGTGGCTGGAGAGGGAGAGACTTCTGCCACAACATAAAACATCTAAACTTGGCTTTTGAGGTTTGCACCTCTACTCTGCTTTTGTGAAACTGAATTTGGGACGTTCCAGCCACCTCTGGGGCCCACAGCATAAAAAAGAAGTAGAGCTGCTCAAGCAGGTCCAGAGAAGGCCCACAGAGATGATTAGAGGGCTGGAGCCCCTCTTCTGTGTGAGTACACGCTGAGGGAGCTGGGTCTTTTAGCTCTGACAAGACCTTGGTGCAGCCTTTCAGTACCTAAAGGGGCTAAAAAAAAACCTGGAGAAGGGCAATTTACAGGGGCATGCTGTGATAGGAAAAAGGAAATGGCTTTAACCTGAAAGAGGGTAGGTTTAGGTTAGATGTTAGAATGAAATTCTTTACCAGGTTAGACACTGGGTTTGAGAAACTTCATGCAACATATGACTATTTTAAGGATAACAGAGGGAAAAGAAACAAATTGCCTCCTTAAACAAGATAAACCTTCCCATTGAAATTAATGAAATAAAAGGAAAAGGTTAAAGTAGAATGGGTAGTAGGGTCATTATCAAAGGAACTTTCAAGATTTTGTAATTATTTAAAAATAAACTATTTGGAAGACTGGGTGTTAACATAGAATTTAAACCTTCAATATAGGACTATTTGAAAATTCAAAGTGTTCTCCAATTTTCAGCAGTAAAGATTCAGTCTATTACTTATCAAAATCCATAGTCTGCTCTTGTAAAAACAATCCCTTAACCTTCTAGATTGCTACACCAATTGCTGCATCATTTTCACAATTCATGACACACTGTAATACACATCTTCCTACTGTTTTCTTCTTATAACTCTGCTTATAAAGTCATTCCTTCATTTTTAGTAATTTCAGTAACAAATATAGTATAAGAAATGCAAGCATCTCCTTCCTCCTTGTTTGTGTGCTTTTTAGAAAATTGTTTCCAACCTACATTCTGCTGCAGTTTTCTGCTGAAACTCACAGAAGCCAGTAATTGATGCACCACATGTGTTCTGGTTGAATGCTATATGACACCTCCATTTTCATACAGCCCAGTTCCTGTAGCAGAGACAAATATCACACACCTGCTTGCCTTTCAGGAAACATATCCCCAAAAACCACTGCACAATATTGCACAATAAAGATAACTTATAACTGTTTATGAAATGGCAAAAGATTACCTATGGCTTTTGCAATGCAGTATTGGAGATAACAAAGAGAAAGACACAGAAAATCTGTATCCTCACAAAGATACCATGATAGATATAATTATCTTCAAGGATAAATTTCTTTTTGGGAATGTCTATATGACTGGTAAATACATTGTTATTATGTATGGGGAATCTGGAATAGACTCCAAGCTTTTAAACAGACATTTCTACACATTTATTATACTTGTCTTAAGTTTTAATCTGGAATTCTCTTATATTTTGATACGTCATGCAGTTACTTGTAAACATGTTACTCTCATGAAATCCTAGAAATATTGATTGGAAAGGATCCCTGAAGGCCTTCTAGGAGAACTTTTGCTTCAAAAAAGCTTAATGCCAAAAGGGGATCGACATAGCCATGTGGGGTTTTTCCTTAAGTAATTACAATATATTCTTAATTCAGAAATTTAAAAATTCCAATTTCAACAGAAATGCAGTTCAACATTTAATGTTTGCAATTACCACTATGCAAAATTACATCATTTTCTTCAATGTTTCTATCAAACATTTTTTTTTGCAGTGTTTCAGTGGATTTATATTAACAAATTTAAAATAAATTAAATCACATTAAAAAAATATAAATCACATTCTATTTTCAATTTATACAATTTTAAAATACTCTAGGTTGTCATAGTCATGAGCAGAGTGGGAGCTGCAGATAAAGATTATTAGATAAGCCCTCCCATTGAGTCACAAGGTACAGAAAGGACTCCCTTGTTTTCTAAACTCCTTCTCAGAGAGGAGCCTGGGTGTGGCTGGATCTAATCCTGGCCCCAGATTTTGTTAACGGTTTGGGTCCAGAGGATTATACAGGTGTAATTTATACAAATTTGTCTTTCAGGAACAAGTATGGCAAGCCAAATAAATTTATATAAATAAAATTAATTATTTATTTAAACTGATTACAGTAGTGATAATGAATAGGATATAAATTCAGCTTAATCAGAAATATTTACTATACCATACAAATAGCTATAACTTCAAGTGTAGTGCACTATTTTCTGAGGCAATATTGAAGCAATTATATTAAACCAATTATATTAAAACTAGGAAAACAATTATTAAATGGATATTAAGACTTCTCACCCATTCCAGTGATTGTAGGCATATCTCTTTCACTCAGCCTCATGGAGTAGATTTGAGGGAAGGATCTTCACATGCCTTAGGGAGATATGCTATGAGTCTTTGCTGGGCAAAAGTAGGACAGGCTTTTTATAGTGTAAGATGTCAGTCAAAAGCATTTTTTAGGTTGCCTGTTGTCAGGCTTACTTAACAAAATGTGTTTTGCAAAATGCGTTTCAGCTTCGTGCTGAAAAAAGTGTTACCAGCTCTTTGGTTTGTTCTGCTCTGCACCTCTGACTCTTCTGTATCTGTGTCTGCTCAACCTTGCTGCTCCCGACCTCAGGGAGAATCTGTCTGGCATGGCCTCATGGTAGGTTTGGTACTTTGCTCAAGCTGGTCTCAGCATTCTTCAGCACAAAGAACAGAAGACTGTTCTTGCTCAATCTTATCACTAATAACTTATAAACAATAAGTTTTGAGCTGCTGTATCCCGGCTTAGGCAAATAGTCCTGCTACAGTAATTTTTCATTTTTCTTCTAATTTTTTTTCATCTTAAGTTTTTACTTACATCTTCTCCTAAATCCACATGTGAAGGATCTGTCACATTTTTTGCACTGATTGCTTTTTATGTAAAATCCAGCCGATGAAGTTTGGTGGGAAGCAATTTTTGAATCTAAGAAAGAAGAATTAAAGTTGTTGAAATATGGACATTAACACTCCACAGCTGAAGATAGTGTGAAAAGTTATCTCTTCTAATAGATCAGAGGTTACACCCTGTTCTTCATTAGAATAACCTTGTAACACTTTTCCAGGTAATAATAGATTGATTCTAAAACACCTGTAACTCGGGTCATCCTTGAGAAGAACAAATTCATAGAGAGCAAATTACCCTGTCCTGTAGTAGTCCAGAGCAGAGCAATCCTGCTAATGTGGGTTTTTTATGACCATGTATTTTATTAAAGTGTGAAGAACTCAAATGAATTAGAATTCTTGCTAAAGTTACTACAATATTTATAAAATATTAAATATAATGGAGCTTAATTCTGTGTTGGATCTCATTTCACCATATCTACAAAGTCAGTAGAGCACTCTAATCTCCAGGCACCTCCCTCCCAAATACCTCTTATGATTTGGTTGATTTTAATCATGATACAGATAGCAGTGGGTCTATTCATATTTCTAAAGCTGAGAATATACTTTTGAAAGACCTGAGGAGCCTTTCATAATGCTATATTTATGAAAGGTCAGAAAAGTATGTGTCTTTCAAGAATTCAAACAATAAAAGAAATCAGACCTTTAATTAAAGTATGACAGTGCCACTATCTCTAACTTATTATCTTGTGTTTAAATACAAACAGCAGTGTGATATACAATAGCTCACGATGTTGGACACTTCTAACAATCTCCAAAAATAGAAAGCTAAGAATAAACTAAAATGGTCATATAAACACCAGAAATTCATTTTCTTTCCTTGTTAGATTAACATTAGTTTAACCTCAATTTTTCTCATGTGTACGGTGATACAAATTAGTGTTTTTCATTATTAGGGCACATTTTCTTCTCATCAGTTGCTGCCCTTAATGAAAGAACACTCCCCTCTAGCATACAGACTGAATAATTTTCAGTCGCAGCATAAATAAATGCCTGGGAGATGTCAGCTGAAAATCTTAGTTATTTCCTAAAGGTGCAGGTGCTAGAAGTGGTGTAATGAAGTAGAGACAGCTGCAGCCACAGGCTCTGGCCAACTGGAATATGTCTTCAGAGTGACATTGAGCATAACAAGACCTCACTATGTTTGCTTCCAAGAATGTTATCACTGGGGTTTTAAAAACAGCATAAATCAAGAGACATGCTCACAAAGTACAGCTGAAGTCACATTATCTTTATTATACCCCTATATATTTTCCTCATTACAACCTGAAATATGTTGACATAACCACTCATGCTCATCTATAATGTAACTAATAATTACACTGCCAGAAAGAAAAATGAGAACAAAAGGTGTTGCAAAGCTGGAATTAATCAAACCACTGACCCATCGAGTTATGACTAGTTAGATTCACTGAAACTTTAAAACCTCAGGTACAGGTAAATTTTAATAAGTCTTTCTGAAACTAGCAGAGAATAACAGATGAGTCACTGTCATTTACAAACCTTTCCCGCAAAACAATTGCATGTTGAACTCTATTTTATTTCATGCCTGTGACAAAATCATTTATTGAGGGTGCCACATATAGCACTGAAGATATTGAGTACTCAATGTTCTGCTCTCTTTTTGAGGGACTTCATGAAAGACATGGCTTTATTTTTATTAGAAAAAACAAAACCAATTTGTGACACATATGATCACTTTAGCAAATAAAGCTGGTTGCAAAATAGCAATTATTTGAAAGATAAAATACCTACACAAAAACTTGTCTTCTTTAATAATTTTCCCAATTGTATTTTAATTGCTATCCATTACAAAATACTTCTGCAGTCACTATTTTGGACTCAGCCCTCTTGTGTGAAGATAGAGGACTGGATACCAGAGATACTAAGTGTTCACCCCAACACTGCTGGCTAATCTGAATGGTTAAAACCTCAAATGGTTAAAGCAGGACTTTTAAAAGCACTTAATAGTCACTTGGTATTTACCTAAATCTATTTGTAGAGGAACCAATTTCAGTTTAACCATTAGTTTTCCACATTTTTCCTGCCAGATAAGAGATTGGCCAAATCCAATCAGGGGCTTATTTTTGCTAGGGAGATAAACCTGATGTTCCTAAACCCATCTTCACAATGTATCAACCTATGGAAGAAGTCATTTTATTCTACACATTCACAGCTAAAGGCTTAGGTCAGTGTGATGTAACAGGTAGGAGAGTCGGTAGCCACCTCCTACTCATCTGCCACAGACAATTTTCTAGATTTATTCCTATAGAATATTTCATAGGAGGAATTTATATTCCACTATCCTGGCCTTAATAGTACATTCAGAATTTTGACTTCAGTGAGGGATGGAGGGGAAGGGAAATAAAGAGCTCCTAAATTAGTGCACATTTTTTCTAAAGTAGAAGTGGTGATAATGCAGAATCAAATTAAAACTCTTGAAACTTCAGTTCCAGGGTAGAATGTATCACTGTGCAAACGTCTTTGAATCCAACTGGAATCTGCTGTGATTTTGCACCAGAACAAATTGTTTTGAAATACTGCTTTTCAGCAAGGTTTGTGGACATTTATGCATTTTAAAAACTGAGCTCCATTCATGACCAGAAAAAAATAATGAAATGTTCAAAGCTACATGTAGATTTTCTATCCCTTACTTATACTCAGACTCCAGGCACTGCCAGCAGTGACACTAGATAAATCCTTAAAGTAACCCACAAGCCTTGGCCAAACAACAGTGACAAATAATAATAAATGGTTCTATAAAGAATCATATTTGTCATTTTGGGCAGACAGATGTTAAATAAGATTTAAAAGGAAGAGCTTGCACTGATGATTCCCTTAAAGTTTCACAAATGTCCTTTTTCAGTTTTTCAGGACTTCAGAATGCACCAACCTGGATTTCACAGGACTAACAGGTATAAATGGTTACCTACTACTACCATTTATTTTTGTGAGATAAAGAAAAATGTTAAACAATTGTACCACGGGTTTTTGTTGCACAGTAAGTCAGTTCCAGCCCCATATTTTAAGTCACAGAAGTGCATGGCTTCTCCCCCTTCTCATATTTACAGAAGATTTCAGTGAAAAAATACTTTTTAAGATTATTTTTCCATATTACAATTCTCAGCATAGGATTCCAGTGTCATAATGTTACGGGAATCATTAAAAAAAAAA
>VYXC01005810.1:474217-573052 GCA_013397175.1 Platysteira castanea
AAGCAACAAACCCACAAGCCTGACTGATTTCAGCAGTGAAGAGCTGCTAGATATTAATAGGGTAAAAACTGTTTTTTATATCAGAAAATGTAAAGAAATATCTGCCTCTTCCTTAACTGCTCCAGAAAAGACATCTTTCCTCCTACATTTAAGGGCAAATTCCGCATCTTACCGATCTCCTCATATTCACCCTACTCAGGTGTCCTGTTCTGAGCTGTTTCTGCTCTGTCTCTTTCCCTCTGAACTCAGCAGCTCCTATGTCCCATTGGTGCAAATTCAAGGAGCAGAGGAATTTCCCATCTCTTTCTCAAAGTATTTCCACTTTGACTTCTAAGTGCAATACCCAACTGTCCTCAGTGCTTCTCTAGGATATCCTGTCCAGAAGAATTATCCTACATCTAAAGGAAAAGTGGCAATTTATGTCAGTCACGGATCCAGACCTGTATTTTTGAAATCTTCATGGGCTAATCGTATACATAATCATAAAAGAGCTATAAATCTTGTTTTAACAACAATAAATGATTAAGCAATAAGGACCAAAATTATTGGAATTTCCCTGGAGACTACTCATTGCCTGGAAGGAGCTGAAGGCTTGATTTAGTTTAGTACATTTTTTTGGGCATTGTTTTTCTTTCCCATTCTATATGTATATTTTCACTAAGCTAATCATCATACAGTACATCTGGAATTTTGAGGGAATTAATTCCCAGTGCATTAGATGAGAATCAATCAATATATTTGTTAAAATCTGAGGCCTCAGGACTAGGAGTTACAAAAGCCTTACATACTGTAATTTTCACTGTGTGCACTCATACAGTCACATACGAAACAAAGCAATTAACATACAAATCAGAAAAGGATATATATACATGTACCTATCTGAGGATCAGAATGATGTCTCTAGATATGGATTTGCCTCCTTGGAGGAAGAGGAAATGTGTATTCCTGTGCACATCACGTTTTCCAAAACAACTATCATTCCAAATGCAGGGAGCTGACAGCTGGTCCTTGTAGTAGGTCCAGTAGCAGCATTTTCCAGAGGTTAATGCTGAAATTTTTGGTTGCACGTCTACATATTCATATATTATATTCAGGACATGTATTAAGCAGCACTTGGTAAAGAGATTTGGTTGGCTTATGTCAATCGTTTTGAATTTTTTATTTTTTTGGTTTTCAACCAACTATGAGAAAGAAATCCTGCCAGTTAGAGAAGTGGAACTGTAAAGTACTCACCAGCACACTATTTAAGCATAAATCTGCCTCATAAAGGCTACTGTGACAGGCTACCAAGTCCACAGATGTCAGGGTCTCCAGGTCAAAAGATGGTGGAGGCTGCCCCATGCAGTGGGTCACAAGGCTCCTAAAGCCAGAGAGACCTCTAAGACCCGTCCCTGCCACTCCAAACCCCCTGCCAAGCCATCAGGCAGCTGATCTCATAGACTGAAAAATAACTTGAGGCATTTCTTGCAGAGGACACATCCCAGGAAATCAGGGTTCCCTGCAGCTGAACACTCATCAACCTGTCTCAGCTGGTCCGTGTGCCTTATTTTAATGGATGAGGGGATAAGAAATTGTTTTTGTATCAGCTTATCTGGGCAAGTAACATTTTATCCAGGTGCAGGATTCCACAGAGTTTTATTGTGCATACACATGAAAAATGGATAGAATAATGCCAACTAATAGTGTATGATTCTAGTAATGAGTACACAACATAAGCAGTATCAATCTTTCATCAAAGTAATTCTTTCTTCTATGAAGATGCTTGTGCTCAGTAGATAATTTTGATGCAGTCATGCTCATAAACATACATGTGGAATACATTACGCTCAATTTATTTTTTAGTCTGAGAAACATAAGTCTTCACATAACTTGACCTCCAATTGAAATAGTATATATTTTTTATTCATTCAAATCATGTCATTTCATAAACTTCTCGGCTAGTTTTTCTTTATTCTCCACTGAATTTCCATACGGAAACCCCCTTTTAGGAAGCCAAAACTCAAAACAGTCCTGAAGGAAGCAATTTAGGTGAGTAATCCGCCCTAGAGCTACATTGGTTGTAACACTTCTCCTGCTTGGTAAAAACTCATTTCCCCTTCTGATTGCCACTTTATCCAGCTATTTTGTGTCACATTCTTAGGACTATTGTATGGTATGTTCTGTTATACGCATTCGAATTGCTGTTAAATATTATAAACCTTAAAAAAAATGCTGTATGAAAGCTGGTCAAATTTTTGTGTGTGTGTATATACATATTTGTCTCAAATTTCTTCCTTTGAAGAGAACAGAAGTGTGTATGCATGACCACATGCATGTAACAACTGGAAGGATTTTCATCATTAATTACACCTCTAAATTCAGAGATGCCTGGAGGACAACAGGAATTAGATGAAATAGATGAAAAGAATAAAGGAAAACAGCAGAGAGAAAGAACCCTTTGTAATCCTCTCTCACTCATTTTCTATGTATTATAGCTATAATTACTTCCCTGATGATAAAAAGAAGACATTCAGGAAAAAAAAAATATGCAAATAGTAGGAGAAGAGGGGCTTGAGATGCGTGCAAACTTAGTCATAATCAGCATCTCTGTGGAGCAGGCTGATCAGTCCTACCAGTCTGCAGGAGCAGTGCTGCCCACCCTTGAGCAAGGAGAGCAACACTAGGCAGGTGGCTGTAGCTGGGCTGCTGAGGACTGCCTCCTGCCCTCTACTGATTCACGGCCCTCTGAAGGAGCTAGAGGGGCCCAGAACAGTGTCAGAATATAAGCTGCAAACAAACTTCACAATCCAGTACTCAAACTTGTCCTCTCCCTTATTTCTTAGCAGCATAAATACACCAGGGTGGCTCAAGCCACAACAGACAGATCCCTTAGACAAGAATGAAAAGGATGGTGGGGAAGATTAAAACAGTTCTTGGGTGAATGAGAAGAGTAACATTTTTATTGTGAACAAGCTGCAGAGTCACATGTATGAACCAGCTATTCAGAGAGCACTTGAATAGTGGAAGGCATCAAAGAATGGAAATAAATGTAGCAACACCAGACGCCAAATTCAAAAGGAGGAATAGAATGAGTGACAAATGCTGTGGTGTAAAATTCCCAGAGAGAACAATTGTTTCTGAATTTTAAAAGGAGAGTATGCCTGAGAATTTTAATAATGAGATGCACCACCCACCAAAAATAAATATCACGTCTAAAAAAAATTTACAGGCAGAAGCAACCAAGAGGTATTTTAACACCTCTCAAAGAACTGTTTTCAGAGGAAGCTTAATCATAACAATATTTTTGGTCAGAGGGACTTTTTTTCTGTTTTGTTTTTTTGGCCAGCTGAAAAGGAAACCACAGTCTGTAGAATGATAAATAAATGAAATTTTTTATGAGAGAATGCAATGTTCACACTAATTGTAAAAACTTAGCTGAACTTCAGAAAGCCTTAAGCTCTTTTTTCTTTTTTTTTTTCTCAAAATAGTTTCAAGCACATTTTATTGAAATTCAGCTTTTAACAGTGGTAATGCAGTTACTGTTAATATTGTTCCTCTAATCTGTCAACTATTCGTATGGCCTTAAAAATAAAAACATGGAAAAGCCACCTTCTGGCTTTCCTGTAGCTAACCCTGGTTTCCACCAGTTGCACTAGATTCTTCTTTTTAGTCTATCCTTAGCAACACTTACATATAAGCTGCCCATATACCATGTTTAAGAACATTTTGGGGTTTAGTTACTGATTTTCCTTCAGCGAGTGGGACATTACTGAATAAATGCTTCTCTTTAGACTGTATTGTCATTATGCTTTTTATTCTACCACCACGAGGAAAATAATCCTCTGAAAAGCACAAGTTTCCTTCTAGGTTATGGAAAGTGTTTTCAGTGCAGAATAACACTAAATGTTCACCAATACAGTGTCTCTGTGCAACCAAAAGACCTTAATTTTTCTCCCCCTCTTCTGAATTTCAGGAGAGTTAAATAGAACATCTTGCATTGCTGTCACTAAGTTGGATTTTTCTCCATCTTTTCTTTATATATTCACTACTTTTGGACTGAATCTTCGCTGGGAGTGTTTGCCGGTTGCTTTCATGTTTGCACAAATTTCTGCTAGGGAGGAGCAGCCCTTTTTCTTCTTATGAGTGGTTTCACATTGCAGCTGCTGTTTGCTGGTGGTCTCTGTTGCTACTTCTCCCTCATTTGCTTCTGGTTTTTGGACCTCTCCCAGAAAAGTGGGGGAAAAATTAAATTCTTACCCTTTTTGTTGGGGGAAGGGGTAATAGGAGGGGTGGGGGGAATTAGTTTGTTTTTATTCTTTTAGTCACTCTTCAAATTGGGTACCTTGCAGATGAGTGAGAAGGATCATTAATGTGTGTGCATCACAGCATTCAAACACATGGCTTTGGGGATTATTTTCACAATATTTTTGCAAAAAAAGTATTAGCAATTAGATGTAATTTGATTTATTCCAAAATCAAAAATAATTATTTAGAAACACACTTTTATGAGCAGTGGATCCAGGTAAAATAAGGAAGTTAGACTCAAACCTACATTAATTTGAGGTGTGGTTTAGAGCTTGGCTTTGAGACAAAATTAAGGTTGGGTTGCAAAATTGTCTTCATACATAGCAGTGGCAAACTCACAATTTCTTCCTTCTTGGAGCACAATCTGATGAAAACAGAATTTGGTTGTGTCCAAACTGGAGCTATAAAAGGCCCATTCTAATTTTGTATTTGATGCCCAGGATGAAAGCCAAAATGGTGGATTAGAACATAGTGCTCACATTTGATTGTTTCTCTCTGATATTGGAAATATTTGGATATAAGTTCTGCATTTGGCTCATCTCTATCCAGAAATGATAGTGAGCCCTGCCAGTGGTAAAGCAAGTCTCTCCTCAGCCCACTTCAATTCAAACGGAACATATCCAGTAAATTAAAACCACTAAGCAATAGGAAAGACTTTTAAGTGAAGAAATAATAGTCATGGAAACATCTTATGCTGGATCTTCAGCTATCAGAAAGGAGCATTTTGCCATCTATGTCATCATTTACAGAAAATGTAATGGAGTTTTACCATCACCTGAGTCTATGGCAAAAATTTTGTCACATCAAATTCTCAGACTCAAAGACCATTGAAAATTGCAGCCTCTGACTGAGATGTGGATGCAGAAACTCACTTCTCAAAAGTGAGGTGGCAAAAGAATGTCTAAGGAGTCTCTTTTTATATAGACACCAAACAAACAGAAATATTTATGTTTACTTTCTTTAGTGAGGAGTTTGTAACTCACATTCTAAACTGTTCACCTGTATAAGTTACTTCAATGAAAGAGGTTTTTTCTTATCTGTTAACATCATAACTGTCCTGATATTTGTTTCAATCAACTAAGGGAAATCCAGTGTTGCAGGAGAATATTCTATGACTGAAGTACTAAGTCCATTTCTGGTTCTGCCTGAGATTTATTTAATATTAAACCTATAGCAAAATTATTAGTTTCTCTGTTGCTGAAAGTTTATATTTCATTCACCTTAACTTTTTTTAACACACTTTAAAATTCCACTCAAAGATACATGTTTTCTAGGATAAACAAATATTTTCAGTGAGTACTTTTTCAGGCAGCTGGAGTCTGAAATGGAATTTCTTCTTAAACCCAGGAGTTTCCTGCAGTTCGACCACATTCTTTGACTGAGGCTTGGAATAAGGTTGAAATTTCTACATATTTGGGAATTTAGGTCTTGGTCTACCAGATACTGAGGAAATAGTGTATTCAGTGGGATGCTCAGGGTCCTCCACTGACTTCTACAAAGTTGGATGACCCCCAGTGTGTTTTCCCCTCTGAACTGACTTTTTGAAACCAGCTCAGACCTCCCAGTCTGATCTCTCTTCCCCTCTACTGAACTTCCCAGTGACAATCTCCATTTCCTTTCGTGAGAACTACAACCATCTTCCATGTGGGAACTGTCCACCCACTTCCCATTGTTCTTTCATGTTCTCTGCTTCTGAATTCAGATGACTCACCCAAACAGCCTTCCCATCTCCATTTTCCAGCTTATCCTGACTTAACTGGTTCTTGGACCAATATGCCTGGAGAGGTGCAATCTCCCTTTGAGTCGTCATTTTATTTCAATTTATTGTTTATGGATGTGCAGGTTTTCTCCCTGGATCCCACTTCTTGAAAAGACAACCTGACATTTCCTCCATTCACCTTTTTGGTCTTTCGTCTCAGATTCTTTCCCTCTTGTACTGGCCTCAGTCTCCCATTATAGTAGTGAGTGGCTCTTGTCCCAGCTGTGTATGAAGAAAACAGATTTTCCCTCCACACTACATCAGCATAGGAAAGAAAGATTTTTCCTATCATTTCATCTGCCACTCTTCATGAAAATTTAGGAAACTCTTGCTCATCCCCAGGGTGAATGACAGACATAATATTAAAATCACTAAGCTAAAATAAATTTATCTCTAATTTAAGCATCTAAATTTATTCAGTAAGTTCTCTGACATATTCACTCTGAACTCCCATCTCAGTCTAAAAGAGATGATCATTTTGCCCAATGATAGATCCTTATCACTAATCACAAAGATACAAGAATATTGCATAGCAAAGATGATAATTTTCTAATTACTATGCTTATTTAAAAGCTGTGGTGTGAGTGCTGTAAGGGGAGGGAAGTTAATCAGACTTGTAAGAACACATAGTTTACCCCAATGTTATTCTTAGAAATAAATGAAGGTGAGTTTGTTGTTTTGTTGGGTTTTTTTTTTCACTCCATAAAAATAACCTTAGATAAGAACTTTTACTTCCAGTGTTGAAACTAGAAAAGGAAGAATCATCTAAAAGCAGGCATTTCTGGTGGAAAGTCAGGAACAACCCCAGTAATAAATAGTGATAGCAGATCTGTGTAGAAAATATTTGTTGTTTTATAACATACAAAACTAGCTCAGTGAAATGTAAGTGGAAATGTCAAGGGATTAACTTGATTTTTGTGACTACCTCTAGCTAACAAATTGCCCAGCATTTAAAGACAGAAGGACAGTCTTTGTGATGAGCTGTCAACAAAGTTCTAGACAAGAAAATAAATTCAGACAACACTTTGTATTCATAAACGATGCACTGGATCACCAGAGTAATTTTTATTTCCATGTGGAAGACCATGCATGTGTGAAGGCACACAAAGTGCATGAATTTTGGAGGAAAAAAAAAGAAATCAACTCTTAATTTTATGTGAATATATCTTTATAGACTTCCAGTGTATAATAGGTCTTTGTTTAAGGGTCAAATTTCAACAAAATTAATTTCATTTGACATTACTACAACCATGTTAGCTTCCAAAACTTATTTATTACTGAAATGCTTATAATCCTGATACTAAATTTTGCCATCAACTTGAGTTTTAAGGGGCTTGATCCTGAAATCTCTATCGCAAAATTGTGCTGGGCTTATCTACTTTGATTAAGATAATTTTGAAAGTCTCTATCACAAGGTTGTGCTGGTTTTACCTGCCTGGATAAAGATAATTTTGTGCACATTGGTTTGAGAAATCATGTTTCACATTTTAATGTCTGTGGGTTGCTTTTAAAATAAAGAAGTATTTTAAAATACAAATATATTGTTATCTGCTCTTGCTCCTGCTTTTCAATTTGTTAAAAATGTGTTTGTTAACTAATCACTGTTTATCATCTTATGTAATACCCAGGCAGTCAAATCTGTTGAGATGAGATCATCATTCCAGCCCTTCACAATAAGTCACTCATATAAGTGCACCTGTATTGCAAGTAACAGGCTTGTGGAGAGGAGGGGGAAAGAAAAACACAAGTTTTGGCTAATCCTGGGTGGTCTCTTTACCCATGTTAGATTAAATATGTTTTTTTCACAACAGGTGACTTTTTAATTGTTTTCTTATGGCAACTCATTTATTCTAGAGGTTTTTTTGTTTGGCTCGTGTTAGTTTTCTAAGTTAATGACTGCGTGACAACCTGCTGAGTACAGGTGGCAAAAGGCAAGATGAAGAATGTGGATATTGCTTCATGTGCATGATGCTACTGGTGTAGAGCAAATCCTGTTTGCCTTCCTGTGATCCTGTGATCCTGTGAGTCCTCGCTGGCATTCATAGTTTGGAAAATGGGAAGTCCTTACCTCTCCAAATCCTGGAAGTGTGTTCAGAAAAGGCAGGAAAAAATGGGCAAATTCAGAACATTCTGAACCTGATATTCAGTAAAAGTTTCACAGACATAATTTTTGTTTTCTGGAATGCCCTATTTCCTTGATGTACACATCAACTACACAAAGTTGTCATCTGGATCACTAGATTTCCTGCACTGAGTGGGCCAAGGCAAATGCTAGTGATGAATTGTGAAATTCTTCCCCATCATCCCAATTGGATGGATACATGTTATGTCTTTCCTATGATCATCCTGGCTTCTCTGCTATTTGTGCTCCAAATCATCCATCCTAACAAAGGAAACAGCAGGAAAAAGCCAAGAAAAAGTCTGGCAAGATTTGGTAGAAGGAAACTATTCTCGCTTTCAGCCATAAAAAGCTGAATCCCCATATCACGGCTTACGAATCACTGCTGGCAATAAACAAAAAACAGGGCAGAAGCAACAACAAAATAATTAAAAGCAGGCAGCACAGACTACGCTAAACTGCAGGACAAAAGCTACACAGAGAGTATCAGCTGTGGAAGAAGCAATTAACCTGGCTAATGGGTCTGATACTTATATACCTCCCTTTCTGTCACAAAAAACATATGGTTGCAATTAACTGGCGTAAAGGAAATACCATCTGAAGCCCCTGTTTTCCGATTGGGATGACCTCTGGCCCGGTATGAAGACAGTTGGAAGTATTTGCTCGGCGTTGGTTAGCTTCGTGTGTAGTGGGCTGAGGGCAACTTGAACAGATAGGCAAGGATTTGCCAAGTGTGTTTAAGCTACAAAACTGTGCCTTACCACATAACAAACTGAGAGAGCTTTTAAAGCAAGTTGGAACTAAAGCAAACCTCCTGCTACTGCCAGTTCCAGAGCTGTTACAAAAAAAATCTCCAACCAACAAAGCAAACAAAAATCACAGAAGGTTACTACTTTATTCTCATCTGGAAGTACTAGTGGCACAACAGGTTCTCAGTGGTGTGAGTGGAAAATGTTGGGAAGGCCAAAGTTTTCCATATATTAGAGACAGTCAGACTCTTGTCACAGAATATAGAATTCTACTTAAAGAGTAGAAACATTATAACTTTTATTCAGCTCCAATGGGCTGTCATCTGCTCTGTCTTGCTTCCTGCTTTTTTCTCTCTTCTGTCTGAGACGGTTCTGTAGGATGCACATAGAACTTCTCTTCTTGGATTTTCAAGTGGTTGTCATCTATTCAGTAGATCATTTTCCTGAGTCATCTTTTTATGAGAAAAAACTATTTCTTATGTAGAAAAATGTATTTGCTTGAAATGATTGCAGCCTTTTGTAGCATCTTTAAAACTATCACATGCAATAAAAGTGATATATTTATCTTTCAAATTCTAGATATCTGTTTAAAGGTTTCTAAAAACTCTTAAGTTCTAAACTTCGGAGAAAAAGATAATGTAATTTCATTACTTGAGGACAAGATGGGTTAGTTTTACTAAGTTCAGTAAGACTTTTCTATGATATTTTTTGTTTGCATATGGAATACATACATATGGAATGACTATATCCAAATTAACTCAAAATGTATATTTAACAGATATGCATGAGAAAATCTGTGGGAGTTTTGCGGTCAGATCTGCTACTGGCTTTATACAGTTTAATAAAAAACATCACATCTATTATGTGTGTATTTATTTACTACATTTTAGATATGCCATGAAAAAATCTGGGAATCCATACTTCTAAAAGACTACTTCTATGGGAACATACTAATAGACGTTTATCACCTTAAAGCACTCAAATTTTATGTGCAAATAAGTGATTGTTGGTTTTTTTAGGTTTTTTGCCAGTAGAACCCAGAACGATTTTTTGTTTAGTCTTATCATGTAAACAAATGTAAAATTCTTATGTAGTTTAATCTTATTATTGTTATAGCAGAAGACTGTGGTTACCCACCCAAAAAACACCACAGCTTCATTATTTCCATTCATCCAGATACGCTGGAGTTATCCAGAAAGAAACAATGGTGTAACATGTTTTAGCTTTTCTTTCTCTCAGTGAGGAGGAGGCCATTAAGTCTGGAAGGATGCCAGGTAATGATAATCATCAGTCCTTCTGGGGCTGTTTTATAACTTTGCAGCTGTATTGTTGGCTACAATTTGCAGTCCCAGAGATATTGCTTTATCTGTTTTTGTTTTTCTCTTGGATTGGATACGAGGCACTATTCCTTAAAAAAAAGAAAAAACCAAAAAAAAACAGAGGAAAAAAAACCAATAACCCCACCCCAAAAAAAACCCCCTCAACCAAAACCAAAAAAAAAACCCCACCAAATAAACAGAAGGCAACTTTTTAAGGAGAGGAGGAACCATTGCATCCTTCAGTCAGTGTAATGTCAACACCACTTAGGACAAATTTCAAGCATTCACCATTCTTAGACTCTTCCAGCTGCCTGCAGTGTGAGTTGTTAAAAGACCAGAGCATGAGCTATAAAATGTGTCTGTGGGTGTTAGTTAACAATTTGCAGGTGCATATCATCCCAGTAAAGCTTTCAAATTATATGCAATTTATAAGCTATGTTTGAAGCTTGTAATGGTTATGTCTGAGCAAATTAGTATCTTTTCTGGCTTCAGTTTCTGAGATCCCATCAAATTTGTAGGGTAGGGGACAAGAAAGAGAAGTGGTTGTTTTAAACATACAAAAGTCAGACAAATAGTTTATTGCATTAAGTTTTTGTTAAATGTACTAGGCAATGCTACACCTGGAAGGGGAGAGGCAAGCAGTACCTCCCTGACGAAAACTGAAATTAGGGATCAGTAATGATTTGAGTAAAACATTTCAGAATTTTCACCAGTTCTGAATCCATCCTTTGGTAAAATTTGTATTATTATTATTTTTCTTATGTTTCTCTGGAATTCGATCCTTAAAATTTTGGTTCAAGTATAGAAATGAAGACCAGCAGTTGTAACTACTAAAACTGTCACAGAATATTTAGCAAGATAAATGTTTGCAGTTCTGCTTTGAAAAAACCGTTTAACCTGCTCCTTCCTCTCTGTGAGATTTCTACATCATGGCTTTTACCAGGTAGCTGCCAGCTGCACAGTTAATGGACTCACACAGTAGAGGAAGTTTGGCAGAATGGAGCTCCAGAATCTTGCTTTTTGATTCCAAAGTGTGCCAAAACAACAAAGCTGCAAAGTTCATGACTGTTGGGTGAACTTAATACTACAGGAAAAAAAAAGAGTTTTAAATGCTGATACATTCTCTTCTAGTCATTCAGCTGCATATGGACAGCTACAGCACAGGTGTCTGTATGAAATCTTTTTGCTTATATATCTATATCTATATCTATATATCTATAGCTACACACACACACGTATCTATAAACCTAAACATCAATATTTCAGTCTTTAAACATACATAAAAAATGACTGCATTTGGCCGTGCTTCAGCATTAAAATGGTACAATTATATCCAGTTTAAGGCCACAGAGTTTTGCGATGATTAAAATTACTTTAAAGAATTGTAATTAAATTGTTCAGTGCTGCCAGCTATATGATTGCAAGGGGTTGCCACTATTCTTTTCAGTCTGGCAGTTCAGTAACAAAGAAAGGGCTGCATACCAAAGGTAGAGAGGTGTGTAGATGTTGACACAGAATCAGAGCCTCCAGAACTGCAACGCTGTACTGTAAGAGCAGGTCCTTAACACGAGAATGCCATGCTGTGTTTAAAGATGCTTCAAGGATCTTTGGTGACAACTGCAAAAGTTCAATTGTCTCCAAACAGATTGCTCCTGAGATAAATGCCATCAAAGACAGCAACATGTAAACAGTGTAATCACCTCCATCTTGGGAACACATGCTGAACCACTGGCGTCATGTAGAAATTGAGCTGTGGAAAAAACTAATATGATGCAGAAAAAAGTGGTGGGGATGGGGGAAGAACAATTTAAGCATTATTTCTTTGTGGAAGATACATTTTCATGGAATAACTGAAAAAAAATTTCTTTTTTGTTGTAGCAAAAAAATGAAAACCAAACAGAAAAAACCACATCAAAATACTTTTTTTCAAAACTACATGATTGTTCTTACCTCTGAAAATATTCCTTCAGACAACTGGGCTTAATTAATAATCAAGCTCTGTATAGCCATAAAAAAGCAATGGATATGTTATTTAAAATTAAAATATTTCCATCTTAATGAAGAAAAAAAAGAATTTTTTTGAGAAAAGCTGTTTATATGGGAGTATACTAATAAATACTATTTTTAAAATTCTAAAATTTAAAGTACTTCTGAAAGTAAGTGGAAAGGTTTTTACTTCGTCACAGCTTTAGATTATCAAACTGAGTTGTAGTTTAGTAAGTGGTTTGGTACTTATCAAGTGGTGATAAAAGTGCACCTTTATTTTCACTTCGAATTCCTATAGGAAAAAAAAAGAGGTGAGTGGGGCATTCTTAGCCTTGAGGATATATCACTATAAAATTTAAATTACTTGAGTTCTTTTTCTAAAATTTCTCTGAAAATTTGCCGTAAGAATACTTTGATATTACATGCTTCGTCAAACAACCCAAATAGTCCTGGTTGCACTGTATTATTTCCAGACATATATACAGATGCTAGTATTGACTAGCAACATTATTAATTTTATAAAGAAGCCAAGAAATTGTAATAATAACTGGAAACAGACGTATTTTTCCTTCTAGTCCATGTATAAGAGTTCATCTTGAGACATAAATAATGAAATTATTTGAAAGATGAAGATAGTCCTAGGAAAAGAACTGAGGAAGTGCAGCAAAATGTCACCTTTGTTTTTTTCCTGTGCCTGGCTATTTTCATTTAACTTTATTTCTGCTGTATTAAAATATTTAACCCCTGAACTCCACTGAGAAATAGCCCTTGCATTTCTGACAGGGCCTGGGGACATGCAGTGGAACGGCACTAGGCAATGTTTCCTACAAACAACCATGCAACAGGCTGGAAACACAAATAACACATGTGGAAAACAGTTACACGCAGATTTTCAGCTCATTCTGCAAGAAGATTGAAATGTAACATAGTTAACCTCAGTGTATTCCTTGTAGAGGGCAGCCACTCAGGATTCCTTGTCTTCATAAAGCATTTTATACCTGTGTATGAAAAAAAAGGCAAGGGCTGAGCATTACTGTATTACTGTACACAGTCAGAAGAAAGTTTCAGGACTGTGTGTCTTACTAAAAAGAAGCCAACAAATGAAAAAAAAATATGATTTGCGGGGGGGTGTGTTTGTTCTTTGAGTGGTTTTTTGTGTTTGGTTTTGCTTTGGGGTTTTATGAGTTTTTTGGTTTGTTTCATTTGGGTAGTCATTTCATTGGTTTTGGTTGTTTAGGTTTTTAAATTTTATTTTATATTTTTAAAGGATTATCATTTTATGGTTTCTTCTGGCTGCGTTACATACTGAAAGTTTAATTTAGACTCTAGACTTCAGGTCTCAAGAAGGTTTTTACTGCAATCTTGTTTCTCTGAGATTTGTTGGAATTTTAACATCTTTATGACCTAAATTGTTTATCAAACTTCTAACAATCCTTCTTCAGCTGCAATGGATATGCAAGCACTTCAGGATTTATGCAGCTGATATCCTTAAAAGCTAATCTTTGCCTTCAAGTAAAAATACAGAGATAAATAAAAAGTCCCAGACTTCTACTATTGATCACTGAGCCACGTGAACTGTTTAGGAGACAGTGAAACAGGTTTTTGACAGGAAATATAGTTCTGTCAAGATGAAACATCTTATATAACAGAAGGTTGTAGAATCCTAACTATCCTCCTCCAAATTAGACAACAAATCTCAACATGATTTTAACTGTATTTGTCTTCTATTTAATGTCTCTATTCCAAATAAACAAAACATGTCTTTCAGAAATCTTCAGATGATCCCATCAAACTCAGGCATATAAATTATTGATCAAAAATCTGCTTTCATATTCAACAGGTTTGTGGGTTTGGTTCAACATACATTTTTATGGGGAAAGAGCAGTCCTCCTTTCCATTAAGTGGCAATTATTCATCCTTTCAGAGCTCAGTTTTCTCCTTAACTCTGATCCCTCATATTAAAACCTTAAAATTTACATAAAAGGATGTAAGCATTTTATTTCAAAAGTAAAGTTAAATATAAACTTGACAGATACAAATATTACAGGTTTCCCATCTGCTGCCAGAAAAGGGCAAGAATGTTGAAATATTTAAATGTGTGGCAAGCTGTGTTATGGATGAGAGGATTA
Source organism: Platysteira castanea (assembly GCA_013397175.1). NCBI lineage: Eukaryota > Metazoa > Chordata > Aves > Passeriformes > Platysteira > Platysteira castanea. Next base: position 488,563 of record VYXC01005810.1, read on the forward strand.
GAAGTATTTTCTGAACCCTCTAGAACTTATTTTCAAAGGTTTTGATGTCAGGAAACTTGTTTTACTTTAGAAAACATTATTTCCCATCATTTAAAGCATTGTTTTTCAAGTAAGACATAATTACTAAAATGTGGGGGGTTTAAATTACTGGAAGATTTAGCCAAGCCATCAATAAAAATTTTTTGTGTGAAAATATGTCTTGCTCTGTTCCTAAAACTACTGAAGGATGTGCTCTAGACATTTGTGGAGAAAGCCAGACACCTTCCATTTTGCCAGAGACAAATTTAACTACAACCTCAGAAGGTTCCGAATTATGTTGTAATTTGTAACACACATTCTTAATTTTCTCACATTCCGCTGCCATATGTATGTGAAAGGAAGATGAGGAAATAAATATTGCCTGACTATGAACTAGAGAGTTGGGCCCCTTTGGATCGCAGGGTTCAGATGGGCAGAAACATCCAATCCCATCTCAACTGCTTAGGATATTTTGTTAACTATCACTGAGACTGAAAGTTATGAAACAGATGGTATTTACACGCTAGTAGTAGTTATATCTATCTCCTGAATTTATGAAGAATATACAAATGTTTTATTAACATATATTCAGACAATTAAGTTATACATCTTTTTAGAGAAATTGGGGTTTTCTTAAGTGCCTTTGTTGAGTCCTGAATATCAGTGGGATTTGAGTCAGGGACACACTTCAGCTGCAATCTAAGTTTCTCAAGAACCTATTCTAACAGGTTCCTGAGGATGCAAAGTCAGAGCAAGTTAAGAGTACCTGTTACCTATTCTGTTTAGAGATTGGTTAAACAGAACCCCTTTACATTAGAGACCTATAAATTCACAGTTAGCTTTTCACAATACTTCCTACAGTGATTTTTACAGATAAACTTGGAATGCGACCAGACCTTGAGATGTCCTCTCCTATGTTTCCTTTGTCCACACTGATAAGTGCAACGGTGATTTCAGACTTCTTCTGGGCAACATGAAAAGAAATTTACACATAATCAAAACCATTAATTATTCACTCTCTTTTTCAGACTGTTTTTTTTTCTTTGTTGGCCTCTACACTGTTGTTCGCAATGCTAAAATACTTTGTGAAAAAATGCACAAATATAAATTTGTAGAATATATTGCTAGGAGCAATGGAATCTTACTCCTAATATGTAAAAGTCATAATAGACTGAAACTAACAACCTGATATTGACAGCATTTGTCTCCAGCTGCATATGGAAAAGTCCACAATCAAATTAGTGGAAGGAGGAGAAACTTATTTTTTGTGAAAGAATATCTGTTAGAATAAACAGGATTACCCCTGAATAATAGCCACCTTCAGAGAAACTGATAAAAGCTCAACTCAGAGCTATCAGAAACTAATAGAAGTAAAAAATATCCCATTGTATTGACAAGAAAGACGCAGCAGTAAAAAAAAAGGAAGCTACAAAAAAAAGTAATACAGCTTATTCAAAAAGAAAAAAAGTAAAAAATATCCCAAACAGTTGCCACCTAACTTCAAAGTGCAATTTCTACTCTTAAAAAAGTAATTTGAAATTCTTGGATGCAATCTGGTTGACCCTCAACCCACTGAAGTCACTGCAAGACCCTTCGCTATCTCTAGTGATGTAAAGAAAAGCTTATATAGAACAGAAAATAAAAATTATCATATTTTTAAGATGGGACAGTTGACTTCTTGTACAATATCAAGGAACTTCTAAGTAATTTAGGTTTTGCCCTTCTGAAGGCTTGGTCTCTTTCCTCTTATATTCTTCCAAAACTTTGGTGTAAATCAAACTTAAGGTTTTTTTTCCTGAATAGAATAGACTAATTCAGTTGGAAGGGACCCAAAATTATAATGTAGTCCAACTGCTTAAGTAATTCAGGGATGACCAACAGTTAGATCATGTTATTAAGGTCACTGTCCAAAAGTCTCTTGAGTTCTGGCAGGCATGGGGAATCAACCATCTTTCTAGGAAGCCTGTTCCAGGGTTTGACTGCCTCTCAGTAAAAAAAAATGAATCCTAATGTCAAGACTGAACCTCCCTGATGCAGTTTTCAATACTCACATGCATCCTGTTAATGGATACTGGATAACAGCACCTCCCTCCCCACTTACTGTCCTCCAGAAGCTGAAGAGAGAATGAAGTCACTCCTGAGCTTCCTTTTCTTCAAACTAGACAAACCCATCGTCCTTAGAGGCTCCTTGTGAGACATTCCTTCCAACCACCTCACCAATTTTGTTGCCCTCCTCTGGACACATTCAGGTACCTTCACATCCCTCTCAAATCATGGAGCCTAGAACCTCACACAGTACTCCAGATGAGACCACAAGAGTGCTTAATACAGCAGAATAATCGCCTCCTTTGACTTGAATCAGATAACATAAAATATAGTTTTAATTCTGTGGTCAAAAATTATTGTTGTTTGAAAGGTTTTTTCTCAGAGGTTTTTTGCTTTGTTTTTACTTTTGTTTACAGCACTGCATTTATCAAGATAGGAATAAACATTTGAGGAATATTCATAAAACAAGGATGCTCATTAAAAATTCCCCTAATCTAGAAAAATTATGAGAGGGACAGTAGGGTTTTTTTATAATAACATGAACATTTTTGTTTCTTTTGCTCAGTTTAGTATGTGAGCGACTGATGGTTCCTCAGAGCAGGCTGGCAGAGTATTATTTGGGCCCCCCCTTCTTCCATGGTCTCTCTGAGTATCTCTGTGAGTGTCTAGATGAGTTTTGTCACATAACCTAACCTCAGCCTTACAAGTTAAGCACAGATCTAAGTCTCTGAAGGCTTTTGTAGGCAAATGCCAGTTGCCCCTGCCCTGACTTGGTTAGCTGCACACTGGCTGGGCAGCACAACACACATGATTGAGATCCCCGTCCAGCCAGAAAAAAAGCCCAAGCACAGAAGCATGGTTCCACTGCACTCACAGTACAGACACATGACTTTACTTAATTACCCACTACCATCTAAATATTAAACCTTTCATTTATTTGCATATATGAAAAATAAGTGTCATAAAACCTGCCTACTTCCTTCACTAAGGTATTGTGAGACTGATGATCACTGAATTATCAAATTAATGTTATTTTTACAAATTACCAATATTTCTCCAGATAGAAAAGTCTGAAGGCAAATACTTTCTTGTTTCCCCCAACATTTTATTTTCATTCCAGCTTGCTATGGTCCTGCTCTTCTAGGAACTGAAGCAGGAGCATGAGTAGCAGCCAGTAGCTGAGAAATCAAGGATCTCAGCCTTAAAGAGAGCCAAGTCACAGCTCTGTCTGAAAAGAATCTGGTTTTTGTTTGCAAAGTCCTTTTAGATTTTGTTTCTTTTTTATCCCTTGCTATTAATTTCCTGTCATTGTCATATTGGCACTGAGGGAACATAAAGGCCTGTATTCATCCTGCTTAGCTTAAAAACTTAATTACCACATTAAATTGAGGCAAGCTTCAGCACCTAAAGAAATAAACAGGTTGCTGGAGATAGAAGTCTAATGTTATTGACTTCTTTAAGAGACTTGAATGCGGATGTGTTGTACCTACATCCTGCAACCCAGGAAAAAGTGTATTGCTACTGCTGGTAGTAGGCTACTGATTTTGTAGTGATTTTGCAAGGCCTCAGAACTGAAATTTGTTGTCTTTCCTTTCTCTGAATTTTTCTAATCTTACCTGGAACTCTGTTTCCACTTGGTTTAGCTCTAACTGAAATTTTCCTAATGATGAGGTGGCTACTTTTAATTCGGAGTTTTCAGTTGTCATATGGAATAACAAAAGTTTTGTACAGGTAATAATAAACAGTAATTTTTCTGTGTAGGAGAATGCTTTTTACTCTAACAAAAATATATATGAAGAAGTACAGGCCTGAAAGCAGATGCCTTAGGAAGTGGGGACACAAGATGCAGGCACAGGACATTTGGAGTGAGGGTACAGGCTGATGCTGGGGACTCCATAGCTCTAAACAAACCACCAGTGGTCACTTAATAAAATGCAGGTCTGGAGCTCAAAAAAACAAACTGTAGTAGCAACACAGAACAAAGAGCAACCTGCTTATGTAAAATGCACCATATAGAGTAAAATTTGATTCACCATGAACATCCAAGCAAGTGACAATAGAGAAAGCAGTAAAGCAGTGTTAGCAGATGTAAAAAGTGGATTCTGGGGTAAGAAAGATGAAGATATCAACATCACAGTCCTCCTGGTGGAGGAATCAGGATGCTTCTGATTCACTATACCCCACCCATATTCATAGTAATAGTAGTAGTAATAAGAGTAATAAACTTCTTTATCGTAATATTTGGGTCTTATTTTTTTCTCTTTCATTTTCTGTAATAACTAGATCTGGAATAATAACAATTCCATGATTAGACTCTAAAATTTAAACTATACCAGTAATAACTTCTTGGATTTTCATATAAGATGTATTTTCACTTTTGTTCATAAAAGGCTTTTTGAGAAACAGAGTGCTCTCCAGGATTCTGGTGGGGGCAAAGAAATCAAAAGGTCATAGGATTCCTTTCTGGGCTACTTGGGAGAGAGATGAGAAGTGATAAGACCCATGGAGTGGGGATACCCTTTAACAGGTGAGGGTAACTGCCTGCCTTGCAAAAACTAGAAAGTGTTGTCTTCTTAAGATCTGGAGAGTTGGTTACTGTCTCTCACATGGTTAACAATACATCCGTATACAGCTGTGGAAAAAAAAAGCAGTAGGTTAAGCTCTATCAAGCCCTTAAAAGACTGCTGCAGTTACAATGCAGTGGAGAATGAGCTTCATTGACCAAATGGCGAGTTCAGTAGATGATCTTTAGAAAGACCAATTCCTCAATGCTGCTTACATATGAACTGCAAAAATTAAAATCTACACCTATGTTCTTTAGCTATTTGAGACCTCATTAAAATCCCCTTTTCTTGATACAGCCTGTTACCTCTTTGATATGCAGTTAGTAAATGCATTTTAATAGCTAAGTATGAAGTTCATAAGAGGATCACATACCCAAGTAGTATTTTGAGTATTACTTTTAACATTTTCCATCTGATTTCTTTTCTTTCCTGCTGAAACAACTAAGAGGTCTGCTAAGAACACACTGGCAAATGGAAAGTACTCAAACAATGAACATCTCATCCAATGTTTGAAGCATAATTAGCATGTCTTCAAGAGTAATGCCCCCTTTTATTAGTGATGAATTGTTCATTTCTACGAATTGTATTACCTCATGTCAGAATAATTTTTTAATGTTTTAAAAGCACATAAATATTACCAGTTTTGAACATTCAGAGCTCCAATGTTAGTATAAAACAACCTTCCATCAGACATCCCAAAATTTATTTTTTGTCATTCATGATCAACAGCTTAGATGAATTAATACAGGTATGTCTGATAGTTGGCTGGCAAAATGATTTACTGGTTTGCAAGCTATTTCCGTAGAAATAAGAACAGAGTTAAGAGGAGATACACAAAATGATTTACTTATTAGAAAGGTTCTTGTCTTCCTGGGAGAGGGGGGGAAATCTGTTCATTTCCATAACTTGCACCATCTTCTGCCATTTTACTCACTCAATCTTTCATGAATTACGGAATAATTTACTGTGTTTGGTCATCTGGCTCATGAAATGCCTTGTGCATTTGGTTTCTTGAGATTATTCTGCCTTATTGATTAGGGTAAGAAAAACCAAATAGCAATCTCTTTCCCCCTAATATATAACATCTGAAATATGATCACCTTGGACAAAAATTAGACTTCTTTTTTTGATTACTAAGATTGTATTTTTTTGGTAGGATTAAAATAAGCCAGTAAGTTATTGTGTATATGAAATAACTACAACCCAAAGAGTCCACTTTTTCCTCTACCCCTTGGTAAAATTTCAGTCTTCCTCGGGTGGATCCTCAGTTGTCAGTCTACATAGGAATACCCATGGAGCCACTCCGATGTATGGAAATGGACTGGTCTTGGTATACAAGTTGACCAAACCATCCTAGGAAATGTAAGAAGTGCCCATTTAATCTACGTAACAAATAACATCATACACGCCTTTATCAAAGGTATATGATGGGATTGAAACAAGTGATACAACTTCCTGGGCTTGTGCGCTTTTGGTGTCACAGGAAGGAAGGACTGATATATTTTAGTCAGCTTCGAATTCAGAAGTCATTATGGAACTATTTAGCATAAAAATTTGCTTTTAACAAGTTCTTCACCCACTGTAATCTGTGTTTTCAGGGTAACAAGCAGAGAAGAAAAGTAAAAAGTTATAGCAATAAATGCAATGAAAATATCAAGTAGGCAAAGTCCAGTGTCAGCAGCATAAACAGAGAAATTAACACTGAGGAATAACAATAGCTCTTTCTACTTGGAGTTCCTTTTTAACCTGTTACTTTCAGTACTGAAACTTTATTTACCTCCCTGGAGTGAAGACTGAGGAACAGCTGTTCCCACAAAGGCAAATAATTTACCCTTCCACTTTATTGTGCTTCAGATCCCAATCCCCAAATCACCCCCAGTACACAGACAATTTAATTCCTGATCTCTCTCTCAGAATAAACCAATTAGCTTTCCTCCGGGATGAAACCTAGTGTTTTCTCCTTGTTTGGGGAAAAGACTTTACCACATACTACATCTGGGAAGTAGAAGGGAGTCTTGAACCTCTGCTCTATCAGTCATCCAACATCACCAAGACCTTATCAAGTCTTTCACACTCCAGCACCCCCAGGTACCCTCATATCATTCTCTAAAACATGAAACACATGCTCTTCTTCATTAGAGAACATTATTCTTGGGACCCCTGGCATCATTTCAGATATTTCAAAGAAGAAAACAAAAAGAAAATAAAACAAGACAAAAAAAGAAAATTGTTGTTACATCTCTGGGTCTTGCTAAGTGCCCTAGTGCAGGAAAATACAACCAATCTGTACTATAGGGGCCTGTCACTGAGCAGTGTGGATGCAAACTGATCTGGCATGGGATCCAGAGATTGTTCTCCAAGTGGATACCTTTCATAGCGTAGATCTACTAAAAGACAGACTCACAAAATGTGATGAGCTGGAAGGGACTGACAAAGGTCATCGAGTCCAACACTCAGCCCTGCACAGGACCATTCCCAAGAATAACACCCAAGAGCATTGTCCAAACACTTCTTGACTTCTATCGGGATGGTGCTGTGACCACTTCCCTGGAGAGCCTGTTCCAGTGCCCAACCACCCTCTGGGAGAAGAACATTTTCCTAATATCCAACCTAAACATCCCCTGACAGAGCTTCAGACCATTCCCNAAATTGTTGTTACATGTCTGGGTCTTGCTAAGTGCCCTAGTGCAGGAAAATACAATCAATCTGTACTATAGGGGGCTGTCACTGAGCAGTGTGGATGCAAACTGATCTGACCTTCCTGGCATGGGATCCAGAGATTGTTCTCCAAGTGGATACCTTTCATAGCGTAGATCTACTGAAGAGCTCTCAGAGAAAAGACAAACTCACAAAATGTGATGAGCTGGAAGGGACTGACAAAGGTCATCGAGTCCAACACTCAGCCCTGCACAGGACCATTCCCAAGAATAACACCCAAGAGCATTGTCCAAACACTTCTTGACTTCTATCGGGATGGTGCTGTGACCACTTCCCTGGAGAGCCTGTTCCAGTGCCCAACCACCCTCTGGGAGAAGAACATTTTCCTAATATCCAACCTAAACATCCCCTGACAGAGCTTCAGACCATTCCCTCAGGTCCTGTCACTGGTCACCACAGAGAAGAGATCAGTGCCTGCCCCTCCTCTTCCCCTCAGAAGGAATTTGCAGACTGCAATGAGGTCTCCCTGCTGTCTCCTCTTGTCCAGGAGGAACAGACCAAGTGACCTCAGCTCCTCTTTCAGCTTCTCCTCAAGGCCCTTCATGTCTTCATTGCCCTCCTTTGGATGCTCTCTTATAGCTGAATATCTTTCTTATATTGTGGCACCCAAAAATGCGCACAGTATTCAAGGTGAGGCCACACCAGTGCAGAGCAGAGCAGACAATGCCCTCCTTCCATTTATTTCTCTTTAGCAAGACCTTTTGTACAGAAAACTAAAGAAACATGGATGTGGAGGTGCCCCCCTGGGGGATGGGCCGTGGGAGTTGAAGCATGGTTACACGGGGTTTCCAGGCTCCCTGATGTTATCCTGTTCCTTATTGGTTATAGGTGTTTTCCCTGCCCCGAAAACTGTGGTTGTCCCATGATTCCTGGGTCTTTGGTGGTCAGTTCAGGCCTGACCTGGCTGCCATGTGGCCGGTCTGTGTCTCGTCTGGCTGCCATGCGGCCAGAGAAATAAAACATCCATGAGTATCTACCAAAAATATTGTTCCTGATTCTTTCTACGGACAAAGCTGTCTTCAGGGAGGGTTGCAAGCTTTCCTGACTTCAACACATGGAGGCTTTTATAAAGAGTACATGAGGTTGTCATCACCATCTTTACTTCATGCAATAGAAGAAAACCTAAAAGTCAATACTACCTAATTTGACTAGTTTAATCTTTTGTCTACATTCAAATAGGTTGACGAATCTGTGGTATAAGAAAGAACATTCATCTGGTTTATACAGAAATAAGTTTGCCTAGACGTTCTTGGAAATTTTATTCATATGGTCTTTCCAAGGCTCAAAAAATCCCAAGATCTTTAACAGCAGTCAGCTTTCTCCAATTAAACGGGATTTAAAAGAAAATATAATTTGTAGAAACCTTCTTTATTAATGATGACAAGGTTCTGTGTGTATGAAAAGAATTTAGGTCATTCTTTTATGTTCTGCTATTAATATAACTTTTTAAAAGATATGAGAGGTATTTTTTAATGTATTATCACTGAAAACAGTGATTTTAGAGCAGCTGAGGATATGAGTCACCATATAAAGAAAAATGTGATGAAGGAGGAAAAGTTTAATATTAAAAATATTTAAAAATACTTTTTAAATATATCAGCCTTTTAAATAAGTATATCCATCTAAGAAGAAGTTCCTGATTCTCAGTTGTTTCTCATAGACCGTTCGGAACCGAGATGCAGGTCTTGTTCTCAGTAGGACTGATACAGATGGAGATGAAAGGTGAAGGGATTCCACTGTCTTTTCTATGGACAAAATATCCTCATTAAGGAGCAAAGAGAAGAAAACAGAAAAGCGTGGTGCAAAACATTTCCCCTTGCAAAAGGACTTTGCAGTTTATCCAATTTAGTGCCGGCATTTAATGGCTTTTCTGTTCAGGAAATGTGCATGTCACTAAGACAGTGAATTTAAAATTCAGGTACCTAAAAATTAGAAATTTAAGTCTGAATACATTTATATAAGCTCCATGTAATAGGTGATCTAAAAGGCAATTCAGCTTAAACTGAAATAGAGGCTTAGAGGTATAAGAACAACTTCTGCTTATTTCTCTCCACTCACTACACAAGAAATCCAAGGAGATGAGCTCAGATTTCAATGCTTAGATACTTAAATTTGGAAGATAGAAATCCCACTGTAAATTACAAGCCACTACAGCCACATACTGACTTTCATCTATGGGCTAATTCAAGTGCCTATCCCCTGACACAGGTGTATGTAAGATTTCTCTAGTAGAATTACACACACCCTTCCACTCTTTCTTTAAATCACAAAATGTGAGAGATAAAGGCCTAGGAGGCACAGATCAATCTCATAGTTGCATGACAGCTGCTGCTTAAAGTTCTACATAGTCATAAATTTAGCTTTACAGATTGGCTAAGCCAGCTTTATGGGTATTTTGCACTGCCAGAGTGGAACAAAGCATCTAGAAGGTACCAGTATATCTGGTTGTCAGATGGTAGGTGTTTAAACTGCAGGACTGGTAGTGGTAACTCAGCTGGTTCATTGTCCAGCTTCCCTCTCTACTATTGCCATGTGACTAATAAATGTTATTTCAGTCTTTAATTCTAATTAATTTCAGGGGTTTGTTGTTTTGGGGTTTTTGGTTTTGTGTTTTTTACATAATTCAAGTATTTTTTAGGTAAGTTGCACTTCATCGAATAGCTAGAAATATGATCCTTCTGAGCAAGAAGTGCCATGATATTTCTAGTACTGGAGGATTTATTGCTGTTAGCTACATCATGCCAAGTCAATTACATATGAAAGTCAATTAATTAGATTGCAATATTGTAATAAAATATGCATACAAAAAAACCCACAAACTACATTTAGTAAAAAGGTAAAAATCTTTATCAGAACTACTGTCACTGTATTGATAGAGTATGGACAAGGAAGTATCATGAGTGAGTTAGACGGCTTTGAAAAATGAATCTTTTCAACTCTTCAAAGCCCCTTGCTTGGCAAAGTTGATTCATTTTAGTGCTAAAGCAATGTGACTACGATAAAGCTGCAGACTGATATAGTACATGTATGCATTTTCCCCTTCTCAAAGCAAAATGATAAAATACGTATTCGCTTTCAGCTCAACCAAAATCGAGGAGTCCAGTAAGGAAAGAGGCCTATTGACAAATATGTTTTATAAAAGAAAGTATTTGAACTAGCAGCCTTCTGGAAAATACTACTACGAATTATTCAGCCATCTAACTGAACTTAGGTTGAACCATTTTCCTTTTCCTTCCCTTTGAAGGGTTTTGCAGAAGCTCAAGAAAAAGTCAAAACTTCCATGCCCCTGAATAATGAATGAAGACTGTTCCTCACTCCAGTAAACACTGCATGTTTGTAAAGAAAAAGAACAGCTGGTGCATGAAATCCAGCTTTTGAAATAACACATTTCAAGAAATATTCTCTCAAGATACAACTTTTGATAAGCATCAGTCTACAATCCTTTTCTGCATGAATATGAAACCTATTAAACAGTAAAGGCAGGAATATTGGGTTTGTGTGTGTGAGATATGTTCACCCTAGCAGAAAGGCTGCTTATGCCTCTGGGCTCCCACAGTCTCGTGGAATAAAAGTGGTTTGTGCATCCGTGGTTTTCTGTGGGCTCCCAGACCATGTCAAACAGCCTGTGACATGCTCTTCATTCAGTATATGGGAAATATTGCTTTGCAACCAGGTGCCAGGAAGGGACCGTAGCTGGGGAGGGGAATATGGGGGCCTAAAGATGCCAACAGTAAATGCACATTCCAGAGAGTGGTTAATGATCAAGAAAATCAGGAGTTCACTGAGGCAAGACAGAGAGGAATGTCCAACTTGTGCTTTTGACTGATGGCCAGCAGAATGCCAAGAATCAAGAGAAAATAAGCACAAAAAGATATTTCAGTAGGGAAAACAAGGCATTAATAGTGAATATCACGACTAATGCTGCTGATGATTTATAGTCTGGCTTGCAGACAAAACCACTAATCTGGTACTGCTAATAACACAAGAGGCATGGAAAACTCCAAGGCCTTTTTCAAAAATGATAGAGTACACAACATCCACAAAGTTTCTTTTGGAGGTTTGTTTCCCTATCATAATCTCCTGTAATTATTCAATTTGCATCAACCCAGAAAAAATTCTAAGGTGCCAGCTTAAGATTGAAACTGAAAATATTTCTGGTCAAGAAATACAGTTCTAGCTTCTCGCGTGAGGCAGAGTAAATTTAACCTCATGATGTGAAGTAATTGGGTATGAGGCACTTACACCTGTGGAAAAACATTTATGTGACAGGTTTATGTTCTGACAGTAAATATATGACAAAACCTGTTTTTTTCAGGGACCACATGGTTTACATATGATAATTTATTTTTCTGAAATAAATGAGCTTTAATGTGTTTATTTTTTTCTTAACTGTGATTAAATGAGCACTATGAAATATCTTGTTTATCAGCTCAGTTCTTCCTTTGCCCAAGGAGGTTTGAATAGCAATCTCTCAGCTTGAAAATATCCCAACTGTCAGGTAAGAGAGTCATTCAATTATATGTTATCTGAATCGGTATTTAAGCAATTTATAAAAAGTTACTCCAGGCAGAGAGATTGAGGGAGACATTTGAAAATACTTGATGATTAGGCAATTCACCTGAAAGTTTATCTATGCTGTTTCAGTCCCCATTCTGAATTAGGCAAAGGTGTGAACTGCAAGGCTACAAGACATTCTTAGGACACTTATTTCAACCTTTCCTGTTGACATTGCTCCACTTCAGATAAAATGCTCAAAATGTGATTGAGATGGAGAACAAGATTGGTTCTCCAGTCCTCTAGCTAGGACACTTGCTCAGGAGATGGGAACACATGACCACCTCTCTCCAGTAAATATTTAATTGAGTATATGCAATGGAACCGTGTCAACAGGAGACATTGTAAGAGCCCTTTTATGTTAGTTTAAGTTAACGGCAAGCATTTATCAAAACAATTCATGCAGAGGGGTGATCTGAATCAAGGTTTTTCACATCCTGCATTTTACTACTTGAGCCCCTGAGCGTACAAGAACTTCCTCTCTTCTAGGTACTTGAGATTGGAATTTTTTTTCTAGTATAAATAGCCACTATTTTTTCATGGATTTATTAATCAGTAGCACTATTGCTCCTTCCACTGTTACCACAAACTGACACCCACATTGAAAAAGTGGTGTTCAGTTTATATTTGCAGCCCCTGATTACCTAGAACAGAGTAGAAATGTTAGTCATTAAAAAGATGATGGAACAGTTAGTTTGTTAAACTAAAGCAAAATTATTTCACTGATTTTTAAGACTATTCACAGATATCACATTGCAGGAGAAGCACCTGATACACTGGAGTGCAGGGCTTCTTTTTCAGAGAGAATTCAACAGGTTGCAGAAACAGGCTAACAGGAGCCTCATAAAATTTAATAAAAGCACATGCAGGATCCTCTGTCTGGAAAGGTGGAACACTGTCCATTTGTACAGCTGGAAAGCAGTTTTGAAAAAAACTACTTGGTAGTCCTGGTGAGAAACCGGTTGAAGACAACTTATCAGAGTGCCCTGCTGCAGAGAGAGTTTCAGTACTGTGTCTAGTTTTGGGATCCAAGTTTTAGGAAAGCCCTGGACATACTGGAGTGGAGGGGGACACCTAGGTAATCAGGAATGGGTTGTAGAAGGACAGAGAGAACTGGGCCTGTTCAGCCTGGAGAAGACCAAGGTCACGAGAGACCTTATGTCTGTCTGCAACTACCACACGAGGATACGGAGAGAATATGGAGACAGATTCTTCTCAGAAGTTCACAGCAACAGTAGAGAAAGAAATGAATGCAGGCTGGAGCAAGACAAATTCTAATTAAATGTAAGGAATTTTTTAATTCAGAGAAAAAAATTTTAAAACAAGTTGTCTGAAGAAATTTTGAAATATCTGCCACTGGAAGTATTTAGAACTTGACTGTTTGTGGTCTAGAACAACCTGATCTAAGTAGGTTCAGCTCTTAGGAGAAGGTTGGACCCGCTGGCTTTCAGTCAACCTTTTTTGTTTTAACCTGAGAAGTATGTGTATGTGTGTTTAAGAGAAAGAAAAATTTGTGATTTATCCCCAGTTCACTGAAATGCACAATTCTCAAGCCATGCTGGGATAACTTTGTTTCACTGTCACTCAAATATTAATACAGAAATATATCATCCTTACTTTAAGATATGCACAAATAGATATGTATATGCATATATGTTCAAGCACACAAGTATACATACATATAAAAATTTCAGAAGAAAACAAACCTCTCAGACTCAGTAGTAAATGTAAACACTGTTGAATTATTTGGTTTTTATGTGAATAATTTTCTCTTTGGCTTTTATATCAGAGAAAAAATGTGTTTATATTGGCAATACTTCTTTCTATGTGAGCTACATACACTGCTTCTGAAAATGAGAGACTCCTTAAAAAGGACACATTTGAAAAGCTTTTTGTCTTACATGTATCATTTCAAAGGTGAGTGCATTGCATTCTACTGTAACCTTTCACACAGGTATTTTATCTTAAGACATATCACTTGTTCTATATTTGGAGAATATCACAGAATTGCAATTGCCCTCTTTTTCTTTCCTTTTTGTAGTTCTGTATCCGGGAGAGGCCACAGCCTTTAAAATATGAGAGTGGTCTTGTCCCCTTGGATTTCTCTTTTTCAGCCTAGCATGAAACTTTTTCTCTTGCATTATGGATCAGTGATCATTCTTGCTGCTTGAAGAATCACATAGCATGTTATTATAGTATGTTATTTATATTCACTTGCAGACCTTTGGATTTAAATTGCTTTGAATCTTGGTGTATTAGGATTTGTTATATTGTTTCAACTCAGAGATAAAATGAGCAACAAGAGAGAGGAATTTTGGAGCTAGATATGAATCAAGAATTAAACTGAGTATGGGAGGGTTTTCATTTGTAATATAATTTTTGGAAGCTACTTTTGGTTGAGGGGTGAAACAATCATCTAGTAGAAGATTTGCCTCAACAAGGATGTATCTTTAAAATCCTTCACACAAAGTTGTCTTAAAATTCTATTACGTAGAATTCATGTATAACACACCCAGCTACAGCAGTTTCCACAAGTTTTTAGTGGAAGAACATAAAAATATCTCATAGGCTTAGATCCATGGCCCATTCAGGTTGCTGTTCCGTCAGGAGGGAAGGATAGAAAGGCTGGGCTAAAACATGAACCAGAACACTTCCAAATTTCTGAGTTCAAATGGCCAGTGTTACTGCATCCCATGAATCCCAGCTTCATACTGGAGAGAATTCAAGGTACATGTTACAGCTTCTCTTGCCCCTTTCAATAAAAAGAAGACCCAAGGAAGCATGTTGAGAGGCAGATGTAGCATGTTCTGACCATGTCTGCACCACAAGCAATGAGGAGAACAGGGCTTTGCAACAGTCAACGCCATGGAACTGCTGGTCAGCCTAGATGTTGCATGTGATTACCCAGAATTTCCAGCTTGTTAAAAGGTGTTATTCTGCTGTCAAATGAAAAGGTGATTTTGCAGTTCACTTAGGCAGGAGAATGCTTAGCTAAGCCGAGCAGAATGGTTGTTAGGAGCAGCTCTCTGAGAGTAGGTCTGGTGTGTGGCTGCTGCCTTCTGAGGGGCTGTAGGTGGCCTATGCACAGCATAAAAAATGTGGGAACAGGGAGAGGCACCTGTGAAATCTTACTTTTTTCACAGCTGGACTTGAGGCCCAGAGTCTCTGTGAGTCAGTCATTCCATGTCAGTCCCTGAAAAGAAGCAGCAAATATATCTGACAGCAAGAGGAAATGTTGCAGTTCTGCACTCCTTTTACCAAAAGATTTACATTCAAATGTAATACAACCTATTCATCCGACCAGTACAGAAATCTCAACCCTTCTGCACATGCACATGCAAAATTAGGGAAAGGAACAGAACACATAGTTTTTTTCCAAATAAAGCCACAATGTATGCCCTAAAAGGTGACTTCAGAAAGGTAAATACCCTTCAGTTTCTCTGTGATCTGTTCAATTATTCTGAAATTTCACGTAGTTCATGCACATAAAACGCATATATATATATACACAAATCACATATGCATCAAACATATACACAAATACAAACACAAACATTCAGGAAGATGTGCCCACCATCCTGTTCTGAGTGATGTGAATATGCATTTTCTCTTTTGTAAAACCTGTAGCTAAAAAAAAATAAAATTACTTCTGTGTATTTCAACCAACAGGTAGGATACGGAGAAAAAAACCCAGCAGTTATCCAGCCTTCTTACTATAGTAAATCTTATTTTTCTTTTCTCAGTAACCAGTTACCTAAGATTACCAAATTTTGAAACTTGCTGCTTCACAAGCCTTTGCTCTTTCTGAAGATCCTTCTTGAAAAAGTTGTCAGTGACAGCTGCAAAAAGTGACATCATCTTGAAATAATATCTGGAGTATATTTTTGAGGTTAAACTTATTTCATTTACAATTTTCCATGTAGCATAGACATAAGCATGGGATTCATCTGACATGGAGAACATATTGAAATTATAGAGAGGACACATTCACATTTCTCCTTTGTTGTAACTTCCGCTTAGAAAGTTTTCAGAATTTTCAATACTCAAAACATGAATCAAAAAAACATGTTTCTCAGGAGCAAAATGCTGCAGAAATGCACTCATTCAGAGAAAGTTGCAAAACCGGTTGAGATTCATTCAGTGTAATTTGGTCAAATTAAGTAAGCCCTGATAAAAACACCTCTATTGCAAAGCCTAACAAAGAAAAAACCTCAATCATTTTTAGTGACACAAGAAGTTCTTCGAGCACCAGAGCTCATGAAGGCTGATTTTCTATGGTTTTGTTTCATATGGTTGACTGCAAGCTTTGATTGAAACTTTGTGGGGAAATTTGCTCTTCCATGTGGCTTCTTTGGAATTCAGTAACAGGGAGACTCAGCTGCAGCAAGCAACAACCCACAGTCATCAACACATCTAATATCTTTTTTCATCACTTTAGCTCTATATTACTTAAAGAAACATCTTCGTCTGAGAGACCACTCCCTTATGTACAATTTGACTGAAATCTGCTACAATTTGTTTGGTTTAAGGAGGAAAGAACACAATGAGACAGATCAAGAGAATAAAAAATAAGGAAAGTAGGACCTCGTAAACCTTGCTTTCTTAGGAAAATAAAATCAAATCTTCAATAATAGAATGAAAGTATTCCATAGCTATAATCAAATCTGGTCTCAAATCACACTTTTTCTGTGCTAGCATATAATGCTGTCCAGTCCTGATCCGATCCCCAGTTAACTAAGGAAATCTTCAGGGACAGAGAACAAATGAAAAACTTACTTTGACAAACATTTTTAAAGTAAGGACCATAGATTTAGAAGACATAAACCAGTCTCTTTTCTTGGACAAAATAATTCTAATAGCCATTTATACAGAAAAAATCACGAAGAAAATAGATAATTTCTACCTTGAGATGTTGCCAACGGAAAGAAAGACCTGACAATCTCTTCTGAAATGATACTTTGCCACAGACGTACGTAAGGATCAATACTTGTACAAACAGTTTATATATAGTTCATTGATCCTCAAGTCCATTTACAATACTCACATGGGCCTACCAAGAACTTTGCTGTCACCACTGTGTGAAAATTTGTTATTTCAAACAATCACAGCATTTCACCTTACGTGTCAGACTGATGACTGCTGGGAACAAAGATGAATAAAATGCTGCCTTAACAAGAAATTATTTGAAAAATATTGCTGTAGATCTGTGGACTATGTCGTATTAAAACTTCATGGGCTTTCAGTCTCCGTACTATTCTTTCTTATTTCCATTGCAATGCAAAGCACAAATGTCACTAAATAGACTTTTACTCAAGAAAGTTATCCAAGAGCCAAATATGTATACAGGAGGTGATACAATTATCATCTTTTTTGATAATGATATCCAAGCATCCTATCTGCCTACTTCTAATACTTTTTGAGATTTAATTAATCCGTTTTGAGATCCTTTTTTAATCCGTTACCCGGATGTTATTTTACCATTACCAAATTATTTTAATATGTGTTTTCCACAATCCAGCGTAATTCAGGAGTGTGCATGTGTATTGAGAGCATACATGTGCTCCATAGGCTAGCTGACCCTGATCCCTCACAATAAGGGCACTGAATGAAGTTTTATTTCTTATGAGTACTCTTACTTGCATGGCTTATTTGCTAACCATGGGAGGTGGGCATTTAATCTGTCAAACATTTGTAAAACACCAAAAGCAGTGCAACCTTTGACCTGGGTCACTAAAAATGCACCCATTTCTTGTGATTTTTCTGTTCGCCCAGCCTGTTTCATATATTTGTCCCGTGCCTTATGAAGCATGCAGACAGGGTACGATCTTTGACATTCAGCCACCTGTGTCCCATACTTTTTGTGTGAAAGAAATAAATGACAGGCATGGAGATTAAAAACAGGCCTCCCTTTCTCTTTCTCTCTCTTTTTTTTGGTGTCTTTTTCTTTCCTCCTTTCTTTTTCTTAGTTCAGGTGTTTTGCCAGATGACCCACAAGAACTATCTGTGCTTTAAGTTATAAAAATTTCTTTCTACTTCCGCTGAAATTTTGCTAGGTATATGTTACATAGCCTTAAATGACTGTCTTTATATTTTTTGCAAAAAAAAATCGAGATTAGATCATTCTCTCAATAAAATAGAGAACAAAAGCATCATTGGTCTCAAGATGAATGATGAAGGATATGTGCCACTGTTTTTTCACAGTACATTAAAGACAACAAAAGAGATTTTTTCATCTCTTTTTTCCCCCTTCAACCATATTTCTATTTCTCTCCTACCCTTAATATAAGAGCCTGCTGACTCTTTTCTACATTAAGATAGGGACGTTATTAATTTTAGTCATACCTTGGATCAAAACATATTTCTAAGTGGGGAAAAAAATAGTGCTAAATATATTGTTTTATCTTGGTAGCATTTACTTATGCCTATTACCATTAAGTGATGTGAAGTCAGTTAAAGAATGATCTTGCTTAGCTTCAGGTGTTTCAGAGTTGTCCATCTCGGCCAAGGTATTCCTTCTGGTTCCACCCACATCAGTGAAGGGAGGCAGGATCATCCTTGTCTCAGATGAATCACTCAGTGAAGATGAGCCTGCCTTCACTGGGACAGGGAAATAATTTTGGGCTACTTCAGGCATATGTATCTAGTGTTGTTACAGACACTTTTGGATATGCTGTTGGGCTACCATCTGCTCTTCTGGAAGGACAGAGATATTTCTCTTTCCCGTACTTTTGTTGGCCTAGTGTGGATATCTCGATAACATCAGTGCTGTGTCTCAAATGAGACAATAAGCTTACATTTAGAAAAGTCAACATTTTTTCTAGTGGTAATTCACTGAGATTAATCCTACCCACAGTCTTCCAATACCACAATTAATTTCAGTAGGAACACTTGTAAGTTAGATAGAATATTTCTTTAGCTGATCCTCCGCGAACAGAGTAGACTCGGGGAGCTGTTATTAGTTTAGGCTAACACTAAGTCAGTGGAACTCTGCTGACTGCAATATTTTAGAGGTTTAAGTAAAAACAAAAGCTGAGCCTCATTTCTTCAATATAGTAGCTGAATATCACTCTACTTATTCTACTTATTCTACTGTTTGTTGAAATCATTCAGTAAATGAACACAGTCAAGCTAATGCAGAAGTAAATTTTAGTAATGAAATTTCTCTGTTCTTGGTATACAGAAGTAATAAACATTTTAATTATTCATGTTAAAGATAATCCTCTTTAAATAATTCATTCATATTCAACTTATTCTGGTCTATATTTTAGATTTCAGTTGATGTCCACAATTAAGATGAAAACTTTATCCAATTAAATAGTCATATGCAAGAGAATACTGTCGTTCCCTGCATACAATTTGATGTAACCAGGTATGAAAAGAGGCC
This sequence comes from Platysteira castanea, assembly GCA_013397175.1. Lineage (NCBI taxonomy): Eukaryota > Metazoa > Chordata > Aves > Passeriformes > Platysteira > Platysteira castanea. Next base: position 507,847 of record VYXC01005810.1, read on the forward strand.
ATAGATATAAAAAATCCATAGTAGTGTGATTTGATAATTAATAATTTTATATTTCCTTTACTGTCGTGTAAGGAGATAAGAAGCCAAAGATCTAGCCGCAGCTGCAAGAGTAACTTAAATGAAGTGGTTTGCAAAGCTGAGAGGGAGACATTAAAAAAATTAAACAGCAGTATCTCCTCACACTGCTTCTGCCAGATGGCTTCAATCCTTCCATTCTTCAACTTCTGGTCAGATAGCTGAGCCAAATTTAAAAAATATACCAGATGCGCTTTTTTGGACTATTTCCCATTTAATGTTCTAATCAAGACTGGGTTAAGGATTAGAGTGAATAAGTCAGATATACAGTGGCTTGTACCCTTTTTCATGAGAAAAGAACCAAAACTACTTTAAAAAAAATTAAAATGAAGCATTCAAGTGGAACACAGGAAGTAGAAAAATTAGCCACAGAAAGCATATAGAAAAAATTGCATATTTCAGCAGAATAATAGAAAAGGAGGTAGGAAAGAAGAAATACCCAGGCATGATCTGTCAGTAGAAAGCAATAACAGTTCTATTACATGCCAGAGAGTTAGAAATGTATAGGCCACCATACCCATGCTGGTACTGGTTTCTGTAGATGGAGATAGACTTTACCAGTAGTGACAGAACAGGGAGCCATGCTTCTCGTTGAAAGAAGGTAGGTTTATATTGGATATAAGGAAGAAATATTTTATGATGAGGGCAATAAGAGGTTGGAACAACTTGCCCAGATAAGCTGTGGATGCACAATCATTGGAAGTATTCAAGACTGGGTTGAATGGGGCTTTAAGCAACCTGATCTAGTGAAAGGTATCCCTGTCCTTAGCAGCTGGATTGGTCTAGATGGTCTTTAAAGATCCCTTCCAACCCAAATCATTCTATGATTCTATGAAGAGTGAGACATGTCTTCTAAAATATAATGTATCTCAATGCATGTAAAGTTAGCTATCCATTATCCAAAATACTGATGAACTTGAATTATGCGTCTTTCCAACAATACAGGTGCTATAAAATTCCCTGGACAATATGGACCAGAGACAACCCAGCTTGAATCCAGCCAGACTTACTGACTCCAGTTCAGTGCTTGCTATGCCAAATCCAAGGAGGTTTCTGAAAAGAAATTCAGCAAATTCTTTTATTTTTGTTTTAAGTGGAGTTTTACTGTTTCAGGTGTGATTGTTTTATACCACTTTGAGGAGACGGAAAGTTTAATTAATTAAACAAAAAAAGGTAATGACAGGAATTTTGCATGATGCATTTTGTTTTCATATAAGTCACAGCATATGCTTTCAGGGTAAGAGATGAAAATACTTGAAGATGTGTTTCCAATTGCTTTCTTCATCTACCTAATTAATGAAAAAAATAATATTAATAATAATATAATTAATATAAATATTAATAATATTTGGCTATTGAGAGCCAAATCCCCCCTTAAAAATACTTTATAGAACAGAAATGAAAAGGAGTAATGATTTTTAATTTTTACTTTTTCCTCCCTCAATTTCTTAAGATTTCTGAAAGAGCATATCTAATTTTGACTACTTATTACTGGAAGAGAATAAGAACAAGCTCAGAATGCTCTGCAAATTTGACCACATGGTCTCATTCCATTTATTGCTGAGAATACCAAAATCATTTGACTTCTTCTTTTCAAAACTACTAAAACTACAGACTATTTTTGAAATGTGAATCAAATGACCTCTGTTAAAAATATTCTAGATGATGCCAGTGAAGTTACAAGCTAAGAGGGTATTCAATCAACTTTCATGGCTGTGGAGTTAAGCCAGTCTTAAATCGTTTGGAAATATCAATTACCAAAGTATTAAAATTTCTCCTTTTTTCTATCTCATTTTGCAGTATACCCTGAATGATACGTGCTTAAATTGGAAAAGACAGTTCATAGACTGTAGTGAGAAGTGCAGTAGTCCTTTGTTCCTGTGGGAGCTCATCTGAAACTTTGGGATAACCACCTTTTACTCCACAGTATATCTCTTTCATAGACAGTTTCTTTGTGTCATAGCCCTCTTCCTAAAACCGTAGCCCCAAGCCATCAAACCCNAAGTCACAGCATATGCTTTCAGGGTAAGAGATGAAAATACTTGAAGATGTGTTTCCAATTGCTTTCTTCATCTACCTAATTAATGAAAAAAATAATATTAATAATAATATAATTAATATAAATATTAATAATATTTGGCTATTGAGAGCCAAATCCCCCCTTAAAAATACTTTATAGAACAGAAATGAAAAGGAGTAATGATTTTTAATTTTTACTTTTTCCTCCCTCAATNCCCTTAATTTCTTAAGATTTCTGAAAGAGCATATCTAATTTTGACTACTTATTACTGGAAGAGAATAAGAACAAGCTCAGAATGCTCTGCAAATTTGACCACATGGTCTCATTCCATTTATTGCTGAGAATACCAAAATCATTTGACTTCTTCTTTTCAAAACTACTAAAACTACAGACTATTTTTGAAATGTGAATCAAATGACCTCTGTTAAAAATATTCTAGATGATGCCAGTGAAGTTACAAGCTAAGAGGGTATTCAATCAACTTTCATGGCTGTGGAGTTAAGCCAGTCTTAAATCGTTTGGAAATATCAAGACACATCTTTTTCAAATAAGCCTGATTTTTTTTTTTTCCTGTTTCAATTCTATGTGTCATCTGAAAGTCAGTCATTTTTGCAGGAATCCTTAAATGATTTTTTATGGGTTCTTGTACTTCCTGTATTACCAAAGTATTAAAATTTCTCCTTTTTTCTATCTCATTTTGCAGTATACCCTGAATGATACGTGCTTAAATTGGAAAAGACAGTTCATAGACTGTAGTGAGAAGTGCAGTAGTCCTTTGTTCCTGTGGGAGCTCATCTGAAACTTTGGGATAACCACCTTTTACTCCACAGTATATCTCTTTCATAGACAGTTTCTTTGTGTCATAGCCCTCTTCCTAAAACCGTAGCCCCAAGCCATTAAACCCTTTGAAGGAAAACAGACTCTGCATTCAGCTCATCATGATGAAGGAAATTGAGCCATACCACAGAAGGCAGATTTGATGTGGTCATGAGAACTCAACGTGGCGACACAATGTCCTATTACAATCTGGAGATGTAGCAAATGTTTCAGCATGCTCATCAGTTTTGCAACAACATAATATATATCTGTTTTGTTGAATAAAATGGACATATATTTTAAAGTCAAATACTTCAGAAATAAGTCACCAGGATTTCAAGCTGAATTACTGTAGTTATGAAAGATGTGATTTGCAACTGGTTGGCAGCTGCTTTTGGTTAGAATGTTTTTAATCTCTGCAGCATAGAAATGTGCTTCCCATAGTTAACGGATGTATTATTGGCAAAGGACAATGAAATAAATTCCAGACTCTATTCATCCTCCACAGTGATGTTCTTTATCATAAAAACAATTACTTCACTTGTTTCATTGCTGTCAGAATTAAAATCAAGGCCTCATTTGACCCTATGCTACAGACAAGTAGAGTGTTCTCCTCTGATGGAAATGATTTCTTATTTCCTACCTTTGATCCTTGTAAGTCAACCAACCATACAAGGCCATGAACTCAGAAGTTGCTTTAAACCATGACTTGTGCTTTTTGCTTCATAATAATTTCCACAGGATAGCAAAGCTTTTGGTTTTTTATGCAAGACATTACCAGCTTTTATGAGACTGGGTGAAAGTTGTACAAAAATTTTATTATATAGCCCTGCTAAAGATGGTCAGATCCTTAGCATGGAAAAGTTTGGTATGCTTCACCAAAGTTAACTGGGCTGTGCCGATTAACATGAACAAAAACCAGAGATAATTCCTGGTTTAGGATATAACTGTAAATTTAGCAACATTTATAAGATCTTTGGTATCAGTAGGTCAGGCACACTTTCTAAATGAGAAAAATTAGAAACTTCTATAAGTGACAAAATGAGAATTAAGAGGGAGTTCTTGATTCTTCAAATAGAGACTTAATTATTCTTTGCACTGGGTTTCTCTTATGAACCACTACTGAATATTTTGTGCTGCTAATCTGACCATTTCCTTTAACATTTTATTAATTTGAAACTATCATTAGAATCATAACTGCTTTAACTCTGACAGAAAGGAATTCAGTCATAAAACAATGTTGTAAAATAAAGAAATACAGCTTTGTCAGTTATCAATTTAGTTTCATAATCTGATTCTGATATTTAAAATCTCAAATGAAATTTCTCTTCTGGGCTTGAGAATAGAAAATTTTAGAAATGTCTGTGAAAAATTGTGTATGTACTTAAATGCTTACGTACTTTTTGTTGTTTGCTCCTTGTTTATCTTTTGAGTTTTTTTATCTCAAAGATTGCTAAAAATTCTGATTTTGTCTTTCAATGTCAGTATTGACTAGGTCTCTTATTTCTGCATATTTCTGTAATGAAAGAAATTAAAAAGTACATTCCTTGTCTCTTAGCTGTTTATTTTCTTATTCAAATTACTGAAAGATATTTGCAGAAGATGGGATTGGAAACCAAGACTCTAAGGCTATGAGGAAAAAAAACCATTTTGGATAGTAAGAAAGTAAAAAAGCTTTGAGACAAACGGTGCAATTATGTGGTCTCTGAGTGCCAGATATTTCTAAACTTAATTGTGGAAGTGTGAAAGATTTGTTTCCCTGAAAAGAAAAAAAAAAAATAATCAATATTTACAGTATTCTCATTACATTACATGAATATCCATTATAATAATTATAATTACTAACCATAGTGTTTAACTACTGCACACATATCACAAACAAACAGATGCCTTACTCTGTGAATCCTGATTTCTACAGTTTAGAAAAAAGCATCTGAGTCTGTGCAAAAATTTGGTTCAAACACATTTTTGTTTAGTGCTTCCTGCTGTTCAGCTTAGGTTTTGTCCCTCAGCAGGCTGGCTGTCCCAAATCCCACACTGACGTTCCTGGCTCTTTGTTTTTCTTTCACAGGTCATTTTGTAACTCAGTGTTGTAGATTCCTAGAATCAACAGCCAAACTTTTCTTTGTTTTATGTTCCTCTCAATGTAACCTTCCTTTTGAGGTCCTTACTGGAACTAAGGAAAAGAAAATTGTACAAAAACTAAAACTCGTGTAGTCCATATCTTTGTTGGGTAGGTTCTTACCCACAGCATGGTTCAGACATAGCTTCTAGAAAAGGTGATTCACTATCAGATGGAATCACATCCACCTGCATCGGCCTTTTTCTGCTCTGATTTACCTCATGTGAGCATTGGCCATTGATCACTGTGGATTGCAAGAGTTCTTCGTACTTTTTGGGGGTTCTGCTGAAAGTATTTAAAATTATATTTGGCAATTGTAAGAGAAAATTTGCTCTAAAAGTCTGCTGCACACCAATTACTATTTTGCTGTCAAAACATAATACTCTGCCTCTGCCTACAAAAGACAACAGGAGTTTGAGGCAACAAGAGAATATTCCTAGGGAGTACAATTGATTTTCTTTCTCATTCTGTAAGTGAAAACTAGCTTATTTTTAAGCTTATTCTGTGAATTGAAGCAGTTTGCTTTCTATTATTCATATGTTTTATTTCATTTCCTTTTCAGATGCTGTGATGACCTCATAGATAACAGTGCTTAAAAAACCTTCCAATGTCTTTACTGTAGTACTTGTTATCACAGAGTCACATAAAGATAGTTTTGTGCAGCTGCAACCAGTTTCAGGAAGTTAAATTGATACAACAAAAAGATGAGAGTTTCCCCCTGCTTTCTTTGTTGTTAGATGTATTAGAGGTAATTCAGGATTTCTGAGCTTGAATAGCTAGTAAATATGCTATGGACTTGAACCAACTTTTCCTTCCTGCAGAGATGAGAAGCAGGGACGGATCCCAGAAAATCCAGAATGAAAAATATATTCTTAATGCAGGAGAGGTATGAAGCCTTAACTGAACAGCTCTGTAAAATGTGCTGTTTTCCCTTTTAGCATAAATAATTCAGGGTGGTAAACATCCTACAATAAAATGTATTTGCTTAGGTTTCATGTGTTTTTCATATGAACAAGGAAATAATCTAAAATATAATGTAGCAAGTAAACACAGGAGACAAGAATATTTTTTAAATTTTCAGCCAGTCAGTTTTCTACTTTCTTTTGCTTCCTTTTTTTTTTTAATGAAGATGAAAAAAAGCACATAGAAGCATAAATCCACCACAAAAATATTATTATCATATTTTTGCTGGAGAGGGAGATGTCCTTCTAGATGCAATATATCTTGGCTAGTGAACCAGTTTGGAGTTACCTGCCAAAGTACCTTTTATAACATTACTGAAGGCAGTATGAAATTTGCAGAAACAGCATCACAGCGTCAACCAACATTTCACCTAGCTTGAAATCAAATTTGACAATTGTTTCACTCCAGAAAAAATACTTTTGCTGTGCAATGCTGTTCCTGGAAGTCCAACCCCTAGGGAATCTCTGAAGAATGGCAACTGAGATGATGATATCCACATGTTAAAAGAGGGTTTGGGTTCTGCAGGAGTTAACATGTTGATTGTTTTACAAAAAAAATTCTCATTATCGAAGATCCTGATGGTCAGAGTCCAGATTATTTTGAAGCACTCACTGGGAAAATGACACACCATAAAAACTGAGGTGTTCTATTTCAAACACAAAAGAAAGTGACTATTCAACTGATTTTTGGAAGATTTTATTGTCCCATGCAAACATGGTGGTATAATTATTTTTTTCAAGCTATGACCTCCTTTAGCTAGGTCTAGCCTAGACATTGGCAAGAATCACAGACCAAGTCTCCAATCCAACACACTCACAATAATTTATTCATATTTTTCCAGTTAGTTATGTTTTTATTCTTCTTTCCCTACTTGTTTTTTTTATTTTTGGTCCTGGCAAAATCCTCATCCTGTAAGCCATGTGCTTCACATCTGTTCTTACACCCGGTGGAAGTGATTAGAAAAAATTATAATTTTTCTTCTAAATGCTTTTTTTTTCTTTTCACCTGCTATTCTTCCAGGAACATTTGACTTCCTCTTGTTATAGTTCCTCAGGTCTACTATGATATTCTGTCAATACAAAGCATACTGGAACACCCTCTCCCCCCCAACAGCAACTGAATAGAGTTTAGGTCTATGCACTGGATTATAGGGGAGCCCTTGTACCACACACAATTGATTTTTTTTTTTTTTAACAGGTCCCTGTAATTTCAATAAATCATAACTGCTTTGAGCAATCTGGTCTAGTGGAAAGTGTCCCTGGAAACACGATCTGTGCATACAATTAACTTCATTAACTTCTTCAGTATTTATCAAAGTCAGATTTCAAAGAAAGCAAAAAGTGGTTAGTATCTTAAGTATTTAACTTTTCACCTGAACAAAGGTCCATTCCAATCCCTTAAGATTCTATGACTCTGTGAAATCAAACAGTATTCTTTTGCTTTATGAGAAAAAGGTAGGAAGAAGTAAGGCACAGAAAAATTATACTTTCTGCAGTTTGCAAATAGACCTAAAGATATCCCTTCTGGCCACTAGATTTCAAACAGTTCAGAGTAACTGAACAACTGAGTTTATTTCTAATCTCGGAAATCTGGAGGTCATCTGATCCAGCCTCATACACCTCACCCAAAGCAGGCCTGACCTAGACTGGGGTTCTTGGCTGTAAACTGCTCAGCGCTCTTTGGTTAGGATTCAATTAACTCAAACAGATTGATTCATTTTCCTCCATATCAGCATTTAGTGCCTTAGGTACCTAAGAAATCTCTATGGGACTGTGAGATCAGACACAGTACAGATGGGAATCTACCACTCCCTGGAGTAGGAGCTGGGGGCCAGGCAGGATGCCTTGGCACAAGGGGCATGGGACAGCAGTGAATGAGCAAATGAGCTTTTACCTTCCTGGCTAAAAGTTACACACCTATTCCTTGAGAGGATTTTCTAAAGATCAGCGTAAACCCTACGTGAGCTTAGATCCTTACTAAAATGTAAACTTCTACACTGTGTATGCCTAAATTTAGACATCTCGATGTGTCTGAAATGGAAACTGAACCCCACACCTAACTTTGAGATGTCTATACAGTACTGCACAGATGTTCATCTTCCCATGCCAAACTACATAAAATAGTATACACTGAGAAGCAGAGCCCTGCATCTGTGAAACAGAAATAGGCCAAGAGCAAAAGTTTGAATCCAAAAACATCTCCGTTTTGGTATAAATCTCAACTTTTGATTCCACCCCTTCATTAACACATGATGAATAACCACAGGCATTCTGAGTGCCTGCATCTTTCCAATTTTTAATTACGTATTCTGTCTACAAGGAAACCACAGGAAGAAGTCAGTAAACATAGTTACAAAGAAATTTAACAGAGCAGTTTTTCTTATCTCGTGATACCACTATAATACAGTATCATTGATATTTTAAGTTCCTGGTTTTGAGCTGAACTCTTACAACTGTTTGAGTACCAAGGACACAACTTCTCATCTAAAATGTTCCAATTTTTCTTTTGGTTACTTTATTCCTTTAAATACATAAGATTTGAGAGGTTCTATACTAACAATATACCTCAAAACATGAAGAAAAGTCCATGCATATATTTTTGATGTCATATTTTTAGATTTTCCTGTTACTCATTAGGTTCCTGAGTGTTCTTAGAAACACAGTCTACCTTTACAACAAGCAGTGCTTTCATCAGGTCACAGCTGGATGTTAGCATGTTAGGCTTTCACCCTAGATTCTGCACAAACTCTGGTTTGCAGGGGGTATGTCAGTAATTTTGGACTAGATTTTTGTCTCTGTTACTGGCAACACAGAATAGGCAACACAGGACTTGGCACCATTCAGAAATATTGTCAACCTTACATTGTTGACAGAAAAAATAGACTGACTCAGCACAGCAAAGACGTAGAAGTTAAGGAAAGGGGTGGCACTGTAAGATTTAAACAAGAAAGCTTGACCAAAGTCCTTTCATTTTTATTTAGCTCCTGAATTAAACACTCGAAAATCTCTCTTCTTGCACCCAGGTAAAATTAAAATATTTGTTAGGTCAATTTAGTTCAGTCTTCACAAGTATGAAAATGCTTTCCTAATTTTACTAATTTACTAATTACTGTGCATTCAACAGGGTTTGAAAATTCAGGCTTGTTTCTCATCCCTGAGCACCTTGAATGTTTAGTTTTAACACTTGATCGCTGGCCATCTGGGGAAACCGCCTACGAGAAGGTTGCTTTATAGTGGTGTTCTGACATACACTTAACCATAAGTATCAATGACAAAGGCTTTCAGATTGCAAATACGATAAGAATCCAAATGACCTACAGAAGAATACACAGTCATTTACTGCTCCTAATTGCTGTAAATGCTGAAATTGTGATTGCAAAGTCTCTTGAACTAAGTTTTTAAAATGGATTATACCTTAGGAGGAAAACACTTAGAGACTAGGAAAGAGCTAGAGCTGGGTGATATGATCCTTTAAGTGGATATATTATGAGAGAGGTGTATTTCCTCCGGCCACAGGAAGTTTTGTATATGGAGAAGTGGAAAGCAATAAGTCAGTCTTGCGAAGAATGAACTGTTTCAGGAATATAATAAGCTCTACATACCCAGCTGGTCTCTGTGAGCCTGCTAGCACCTTTTCCTTCCTGTTGGAGCAAGTAACATCTGTTTCTTAAGTGAAAGAGTGTGAAGAGAATGAGCACACATAGCTACGCATGGAGACACGCAGGTGAAGGAAGTGATTTATTATATTTCAGACAGATTGCTTCTGCTACGAAAACAAAAGCAAGGTCTGAATGTGCTTCTGTAAAATGATTTGTGCTTGATACTTTGTTTTTCTTTTTTTTTTTTTTTTAATGAGATGAGGGGAAACCTGTAGTAATTTTATTAAAGTATAATACAAAAACGCAGAACACTGAAACATCTAATCAGCGCAGTGAATGAAAGCAGACCTCATTAAAAAAATAATTAAGGAAGGATCTCCACTTCTTAATATAAGACCTTTTTGACCTCAGGAATTATTTTTGCCAAAAAAAATTTCTGACTGTTCTAAAGGACTTGTTGGATTATTTAGATATATAGAGGTTGAGGAATTGGGGTGTGTTCAATGGGAAAAAAAGTTCAGTGGGAAATCTAGGAGAAACAAACTAGTTGTAGTGAAATTTTCTTAGAATGCCTATGTCCAAGACACCACTTCTCAAATTCTGTATTCAGATGCCTGTCTGATCTCATGAAATGTAATTGCTGGTCAAAAGCACTATTTGAAGTTCTAGACATTTTCATTAATCAAATGTGTTTCAGTTAGCAAGGCTGCACCATGATAAAAGTACAGCTTAATATGAATAAAACCAACTAAATCCAGCTGTATCATTTCCCCTGAGCCAAAAAGAAGTAAGTTGTTGACTAAACACAGTCTCATAAACTTCAAGACAAAGAGTAACAAAGTAAAATACTGAAATTATTCTCTCAAAATTATTTAAAATTGAATGATCTACCAAACGAATTAAGCAGAAAAATCAAGTCAAGTACAAGAATCAGTCAGAATGGAGTTGAAATAACTAAAGATAGGTAATAAAATACTTTAAAGAAGTCACACTAAAATTTGATTGACTTTTTTTAGGAACTAAAAATACAAACTGCTAAACTGCCAAACATAATGTAGCAGATGTAGAGAGCATTTGAATTTGAAAAAGGGATTCGATACTACATCTACTACATCAACTGTTCTAAGTAGTTTAAACAATGTGATATTAACAGACAAATCCTCAGCTGACTGAAAAACTGCTTACAAACTGAAGCCATATGAAAAATGCTCCTTAGTTAAGTATCAAGAAGCTGATAGATGAAATGTTAAAGGATTGCTAGCATTAAATCCCCCCTTTCTTATAAAAGAAATAACTGATGTGATAGCAACGTGTAACAAGGTGTTCAGATATGCAAATGACATGCCAATCAAAGAGATATGCACAGGTAAAGCAAGTGGTATTAATTCTTAAGAGGGACAGGCTCCAAGCAAATTATATTTTGCAAGAAAAAGATGGAGGCCCAACCATACAAATGATGCTGTAGGTTTGAGATAACTCAGACTCAGAAAGACTCAGGTTTCCTGTCTGTATTCAAAATCAGCCATTGGAGGAGGCAGCTCAGGAGCATCCGTGTGCTCCAGGTCCTGGTCTGGGATGACAATATGGCATGATAGTGGTTGTCTCAGTTCCGCCTTCAGTCAGGAGCACTGAACACACCCTAGAGGCCAATTTCATCACCACAATAAAGTTTTTGATGAATCAACATTTTCAAATGTTTTGCTAGAAAATTCAAAGCTGTTCAAATGATTAGTTCTTACTAATCTACCTAATGTGGACAGCAGGATTATACATGCACTTAAAGCTGAACATGAATCTAGCTAACAATTGAATTATAAATATAAAATAAATTGGTCATATATTACAAGCACACACTGGACCAGTGTCATTTCCACAAAATCCAACAGTACAAACTCAAGTGGAAAAAATATCACAAACCATAGATAAGTCATTTCAATTCTAGTTTTCATATTTAGAAAAAGTCAATAGCTTCTCCAAAACAGCTTTTTTTGTCAATTGCACTTGGTTTGAAATTCTAATCAGAAATTTCTCATGATTTTTTTTAGCCAAAGAGCAAAATTAATACTTCATAGTCATCTCATTAATCCATTAGCTTGAAAACAGTTAGGTATATTTTATTGATATACCTTCTTTAATTCATTAATCCATTCATTCTTCTATTCTAGTTATGTTCAGCATGTTCTTTCATTTTTTTCACACTGATGTTAAAGAATTCATCACTGTCTTTGGGCAAACTCAACCACAAACACAAATTAAAGCTGACTTAACCAGAACAAGTCATTAAGCTACCTGTTTTTTCCACTTTTGTTAAACTGAAATGATGATCTGATTTTCTAATGAAATTTTCTCCACTGGTTAAAAAAAAGAACACTTAATTTATTCAGCAAATGTATTAACCAAACCTTCTCTATTACCTTATTCCTCAGTTAGCAACAGGAAGTATCATTTAGTCTGCTCCATAGGCCCACAGTCTCAACAGCAAATTCATCATGAGCCTTTCCTCAGTTTCACTGTCTAGCATTTGTCTCTCTTCAGAAATGCTGCTCTCATGAAGGGTTCTCACCATCACTACCAGACATTTCTTTGTCTCTATGAAATATACTCATTTTCCACCCACTTCAGCCAAGTAAAATTTTTTTTAAATTGTTATGTTAGAACACCACAACTTTTTAACTGACCTAATAGTTAAAGGTCTCAGCCTTGCTTGTGTTTGCTATACATGGGGTTTAGTTTGTTTTAACTGTAATAACTATTAACAGCAGTTAAGTGATTTTTGTCTAGACTGTTTTAGAGTAGTTATGAAAATATAATGCATGGTAAATGTCTAACAAAGCTGGGTAATCACTTTTAAAATGGCAACCCTTTATATTAACTGACGACCCTCGGTTGCTGTGAAGACCTTAAATTTTACTGGGGCTCAGTGGACAGAAGTGTTCTGTTTTAAGACTTATAATTGATAATTAGTAGCAAGGGGACTGAATATTGCAGTGTTGATGTTAGTGTACCTGTACAGCTAATACTGTCTATTGTATTTTTTGTTTCAATAATAACATTTTAACTGGACTGTAGGCATGATGAGTTTCCTCTCACTTACAACAAGCCTTTCAGTGTAACGTACTAACTATCTGGTATACTTCTGCTAAAATCAATATGCTCACCTCCCTTAAATTATAGCTTGAGCTACATCACTGCCCTCTACATCCCTTGGCTCATTCTTCACTGTCTCTCTCTCATCTAGAGTCTTGACCTTTTCTTGTCTTTGCTCCTCAGCCCTTTCTTAAATTTACAGTGAGATTTAGTAACAGGAAGTACAGTTTTATTCTCAATGTAATTCCAAAGCTTTTCACCTTTTCAACAGCTGTAGGAAAAATTATTATTATACTCATCCCTCTCCATATTTTTTCTTCAGGCATGACAGGAGTACTGTCTAGTAGTACCTAAATCTTCTTAATCCCTCTTTAAAAGACTTTAATTTTTTTTCTTAGGAACACTAAAATTTTCAATTTTTCATAGCTGGTTTATCGACACCATTGTCTGTCTGAATACTATGTCCTGCTCCTCATTCTGTGCCAACAGGTTAACTTTTATCTATATTGTAAGTTGGCTTAATGAGGACTACCTACTGGTGGGTGTGTGTGGGTGTGTGTGTGTTAAAGACCTTGAGAGTCCTAGTCAGTACTTATTATTTCTATCCCCTATACTTCTATGCTATATACCATACCTATATTTCTGCCACTGAGTAAAAGGAGCTGACTCCTGACCCTCAGGCCAAGTGACACCAACTGTGTCACAGACACACAGCCAAGAGCATGGGGAGAGTTTTACTTGTTTGAAATAAAACAAGGAGTGAATATTTTAAGTAAGGTCAGGAACCATATAGGTGCTTAAGATTATTTCCTGGCTATTTTTTTCTTAAAAATACAGGTACAGCCTCTAATGTGTTAGAATTTAAAATTATAGTAATGTGAAAGGTGGATTTAAGGGAACTGTTCACTTCCTTTTTCAAGAAAGGCATTACCTCTTCTGTTTTGGCCTTTGTAGAGTGGAAGCTGGGAAATAGCCCATGAAATAATTGTTCTACCTCCTAGATTTATCTCAACATTTTCCCTTTTTCCCTCCCATGATCCCTTGATTTCTGAGTTTGAAAATATATAGAGAGAATTTAATGATACCACTTGCTGTTGCAAACTTGTATCTATTAACACATGAATATATATATATAATCAATTTCTAAAGAAGTATGCAACAGGATGGTTACTTCACAAGGAAAGAAATAATTTTTATAATTTCAGCAAAGATGAACATAATTCAAAATATTCTGGTGAAACACACAGGTGGACAGAGCTTAACCACATGGGTAAGGGCTTAAACAGCTAAGCATTCAGAGAAACATATCCTTGCATTTAGAAGATTTTGACTTCAAGTGCCATTTACCCTTCTAGGGGCCATTATGGGCTTAGTTTGTTTTTAAATGACTTCCCAGAAGGCAGTTAAGAATGAGCAAGAAGCAAGATTGGAGCACTGAACAAAGAAATTGTTCGGATATTACTCTGTCTATTACAATTTAGGAGTAAAGCAATTTAATGGATATAAAGAAAATAACCACAGGAGCCAATAGTGATACCTTCCTGTGAACATTCCAGTAAAGCCTCCGAACCACTAACATAAAAAGGCCATTCAAGTCAAACATGTTAAATATGTATTATACAAAAAAAAGGATCAAGGGAAAAATGCCGTTCTGAATCCATCCGTAATCCTACTTATTTCACAAAATACAGTGCAATAAAGCAAGAAGGTCATGTTCTGAATTATTTCTTCAGCAGTTTGCAGACCTCTATAAAACAAAAAGGTTTTTTAAAAAAATCCATTCTTCCTAGGTATTTTAATCTTATTGGAACTGTTTGTTTCATTTGAATTTGAAAATAACTTCTGAAAAAGTCTACATCTTGTATTGCATACCATTCCTGAACTCTTTCAAGAGAGTAATGGAAACTTCAACCAGAGGAATTAGGCAGGAGTCATACGGAGCTACACAGGATCTTCTTATGAGGCTAATCTGCAATACAGATGATTACAAATAATCCGCACTCCAATCAAGTCCAAAGGAACAACAGGAAGAAATTAACACAAAGTCAGGATACCTACTCTCTCTAAAAGCAATAGTCACCTCATTATTTTTATATCTTACATTTCCTCTTTGAAAGTTCTATATAAGTGTAAGTTTTGGGGAAAATTTGTGTTTGGTTCATGTTTATGTGTGTACCTGGTGTTGTTAATGGATAGTGTGAGGAGCAGAGGGGGTGGAAATCTGAATCTCACAGCTTTTCCTCTTAGATTCTGTGATGACCTTGCATGTAAGTAAAGAACAAATTTTACCCTCAAAAAAGTGTGCAGAATAATTCAAAATCATCACAACCCTGATGTAAGAATTTCTATCAGAAATATATCAATATTGGCCTTGACTCACTGACATCTTCTGGCCATCTGTGTGATTATACAAGCACAGATTCTTGATCTAATAGAATATATAACTATTAATGATGAAAAAAGACTATTCTGCTGTTTAAAACTAGCTGAAAGAAGATTTACAGAAAAAAGTTTTATTTTTAAAGTTAGGCTGACTTGAGAAAAACAAAAGTAAGGACTTGGAAGTGTAGATCAGAGTTATCCAGTTAGCACACTGACAAGAAGATTTTCAGTTTAATGATCAGCTCAAGTCTCTTCACCACTGGCAACTCCCTCCACTGCACAAAGGCCAGAAGTGAGTCGAAACTTTGGCTTTGTCTTAGTTAAAGCATCAACTTACCATCCAATATTTAAAGAGAGGAACACTGCAAACAAATTTAAAAGCATATGGAAGACAGCTCATGTAGTTAAGTGATGCTAAGTGCCTTGCTGAACGAGAAGGTTAGCTCCTGTTTTTATATTCCGGGAGACCATGAGCAATCACTAAGGGCATTGACTAACATGCAAGGAAGATTTATCTCCTTTCTCCTACTTTACATGCTAGTCCCCAAGCTGTCTCTGAGCAAACATGAGCTTTTCAGTTTTACAGATTATTCTGTCTATTGCTCTGTGATTGTGCATGTGTCCTGTGCATCATAAAAAGTCAAAAGTACTCAAAGCTCTGAACGTGCAACAGTGCACTGTTCCACTCTAAATGTACTGAAAGCAGCTTTCAATATTTTATTTCCTTTGACCATCACAGGTTCAGAATGTTTTCTTCCTACAGGGATCAGGAATAAGCTACAATCCCTCTTTGGTAATATACACTCTAGATCTTAATCATCTATTTATACAGACATTTCCTTTTCACAAATAAATGTAGAGTGAAACAGAATAAATATTCATTTAAAACCCAAATGTTTATGTTTTGGAAAATGCCTGTTTACCAGAAATTCTTCAAACAGAATGATGTTCTCCAGCTGCAAGGAAGGTTTCCATTAAAATGCTTTTATATTCATTAGCTTCACTACTATAGTAGAGTGACCCTCTGTTGGGTAATGAGTGAGTTCGGGTTTTAGGTTGCATCAAATCCTTCCTTCTGTCTGTAACAGGAAGGCTGTGGTGGTGTAAATTAACTGGTTAGCTGATGAAAGGGCATGATAACACCACAAAGAATGCAAAACCTGTTGATCTCTATATACAGTGCAATGATGGATGTTTCCTTTAGAAAAAACTTCTTTCTAAGAAAGAAAAAAAGTTGTGTGGGATGCATAAGAGTACAGCAGCATGCGAGATAAGAAGTGCACTTCCTAACTCCTTTGCACTGTTTTCTCTGACAGCAGCCTAGACACATGTCCACTGCTCAGCCTGGCTTAGTGCAATACTCTGGGCTGATCATTCACACCCTATGATTTTCATATAAATGCCTTTCTAAAGAGATTGCCTTGCCTGATAGCTGAATGACCACCTACTACTTTACAAATACCTCCACCACCCTGAAGGAGGCTAATTTGCAAAAAGCATTTGTCACATCACTTTTACTCAGCAAATTTGGGGAAGGACACTAAAACTAGGGCACAGATCATGTGGAATATGCTTTCTGTCTCTCCTGTATGGGCCTACCTAAGGTTCTGTCTGCTTCCTCCAACTCCTTAATCTTTCTCTAAACCTACCAGAGTGGTAATGTCTCCCTTTGCCACCCATCCTTTGATGCTTTAATATCTTCTGAACACCCCAATATGCATAGTTTCCTCTTGGCTGAGTGGTCTCCAGGACTGACTCATACTTTACCTCCTTATCTGAGGACCAACACAGTCTGTTGCCAAGAATGCCAGACTTACACATGACCCAGCATGACACCAAAAGCTGGAAATCGTTTGATGACTTAAATTATTTCTTTCTGATAAATATTTAACAGGTCTCATAGATAATAATTGGCATATTTCCTGGAAGGGTTATGGGTGCATTCTTAAAGCA
This sequence comes from Platysteira castanea, assembly GCA_013397175.1. Classification (NCBI taxonomy): domain Eukaryota; kingdom Metazoa; phylum Chordata; class Aves; order Passeriformes; genus Platysteira; species Platysteira castanea. Next base: position 524,863 of record VYXC01005810.1, read on the forward strand.
TGTAAATTACTAATGAGATTTTATAAAGCACTGATTAGTGAACCCTTCACATCACTCTTAATGCATTCACAGGAAGTCAGCTTTTCTGATTCAAACCAAGATTAGTAACATGCAGAGAACAATTAATAATAAATACAGGTCTTCTTCCTCTGGCACAAAGAAGGCAAGCACTTTTTCAAGCCAAATGATGAGGAATTTATAGCTATTGTGCTTCTTAGCAGAACCAAACTCAGGTACACTTTGAGTAGTGATGAACGGACTTTTTTGACCTACAGTATGAGTGAAGGAGAAAATCACACAGTAGTCAAAGAAGTAGAAATGAAAATAACTTTGTGAAATGCTGCAGCTTACTTGCTTGCTATGAAGAAGTAAAATACTAAGCTACAAAACATACGAGCTATGTGTGACTATCAGAAACTGACTTTTACTACTTACCACTGGTTAGCAGTACCTTAATCCTAGCGCAATTGTTAAGGACACTATTCAAGGAAACAATTCATGGTGGGAAGTTCTCACTGTAAATTGTTATGATTTTTCACTTAACAGTTATGAGATAAATTCCTCAAGCAATAAACTATGGTCTGATTTTCTTAAATTTTACTTTAGTTATTTTATCTCAAGCTCATTTAGATTCATTCACTTCCTTCATATTACATGATGTGATCCAATGCCTAAAGCCCAGAACTCTTCTAACTAACCCTAGACCCATTCTAATCTGTAAACTGTTCCTTTTTATAAATCCTTCTACTCTTTTATCCATAATGTCATTGTGGTAGTCTGTCTTGTGAGTAAGGGCAGTGTGAAGCACTTTCTATTGTTGTTATCAGAATTTCTCCCTCTCCTTTTACAAGATTTCCAGTTAAATACATTTGATTTAAAAAACCCTTATGTCAAGGATTATGACTTTATTAAAAAATGTTTGGGTTTCCACAGAAAATACAAAGGTGGTCCTTTATTCAGTTCACCCCAGAACTGTCAATCGAGATTTAATTCATATGTAAGAATCTGAGTTGAAAGTGAACCCCCTTTACTTTTCCCAGTCAGGAGAGAAACACAAGTAATCAGGGTTCCTGAAGGGTTAGGGCAGATGGGAAAGGCGAGAACTCACCAAATACTGTTCTTAGATAGGCATGGGACAGGGGAAGAATCAGAAAAATCAGTTGTCTAAGCACAGCTTTGGTCAGTCCTCCCCTCTCCTGCTTTTCCAAGAGCAGGAACATCATCTCCTTGACAAGCTAGAGCTACCAGAAAAGTCAGTCAGAAATATCAAAGGTCTGACAATTAGGGTGGATGAGCTAAAGACAGTAGGTCTGTAGACCTCTTCCTCATCGGGTGCTCTCTCTCCTGCCGGCTGGGCTTTCCTTCAATAGGTTAACCTTCTTCTGCCAAAAGAGGACTAGTTCCAAATTCTCCTCCTAAACTAACAACTGTGAGTAGAGCCATAGCACAGGGTCACAGTAGGGGCAAGGTGGACGTGACAGCAGGGCATAGGCTTTAGGCTTCCTCTTTTCTAAACAGACAGTTTAGATAGTTCCTGAAAGGGGAAGAAACAGCCACATGGATTAGTACTGGGGAGTTGCTGCACAGCGAGCAACAGACAGAAAAAAACTGAGAAGGTGTAAGCAGCTGTGGCACAAGTGGGTTTGTTTTCTTTGCTTGATTTGTTTATTTTTCTACAGTCCCCTCTGTCTTGACCTCCTTGTTACAGAGCAACATGGTCTGTCTTTATGGCAATTCTAGTCATATGAAGAGGCCTGTTTTAAGTGACCACCCAAGAGAGCAGCAAATCAAATTCCCCTTTTAGAACTGTGCTTTATATAAAGACAAAAAAAAATTGTCCTTGGAAACCATGACATGCCTCTTTAAAATAAATGTTTCATAAGAAGCAAATTTCTTATTTCAGTTGACATTTAATTGAACTCTGTGGTTGTGTAACCAAAACCTGAAAAAATTTTTGAAGGGGCACTACTAGAATGATTTTTCCAGAAAACATTGTTTCCTAATAACTGAACTTTTCCCTATGGTATAGCAAGACAGATACCCTCAAAACAGAGGCACTCAAAGCTGTGGACAATTGCAGAAGTTTTCAGACAACACAAATGGTGATTATACTTCATAGGAAAACTTTTCAGCCAAGCATGTCAACCGTTGGACACTGAAGTCTAACAAAGGTAAGAATTCTACTGGCAATTCCACCGTACATTTAAAATATTCTGTCTTAGATCCAAGCTGTTTGTTTACCGGAGACAGTAGAGCAGGTCTGCTTCCTCTTAAGAAAATTTGGCTATATTGCATCCTGTGTGAAAGAAAATCAAACCTTCCTGTCTTAAATCCTCAGATCTGAAAGGTTAATAATTTAACAATACAGAACATAAAGAAAAGAAGACACAGAAAATTGTGTTGCTCTTTTAGGTAAAGAGGTAAATACTGAGCATAAATGCTACCTGCTGGGAATTAATACTAACCAATTTATTATTTCTTTTTGAGGAAGTATTCATTCTTCCAAAAAGCACTCGTGGTATAGAAAAAAATTATCACACTCCTAAAATATAAATGCTTCTACAGCCCCCCTTTAAGAAAAGAAAACATTCTCTGGATAGTCAGTGTTCCTTAGGTCTAAACTTCTACTACTCCTAAGAGTGCTTCCTACATCAATGGCTGGTTTGCACAGAGCATCTGAAGTCCTTCACTTTTGGTTCTTTACTGTCATCTATGGAATTTTTCTCTTCTAACTGACAGAGAGTAGTTGCTGGTGAATGTCCCTCAAATTCCCTTTACTCTGTCCTTTTCATTCTTCTTTTACATATTACAAACTGACCTTCCAAGTGGGCCCCTTCCTGTTCTCTATTTCATGGGAGGGGCAGAGATTGCAATCAAATAAGTGCAAATTACTTCAGCTGCCTGGCTAGACTTTGAGGCTATCAGCTCTAAATGATCACTTGTGCATGGCTTGTGCTCCCAGCAATGGGTAAAATGCACCTGTAATTTCTTGTACTAACAGTTCTTATAATGAGCAAGGTAGTCATTGGAGCTGTGTCTGAAAATAACAAGCAAATCCTTTGTGATTGTATCTCCAACCTTATTTGTAAGGACCCAGAACAATCAGTAAATCTCTGATGCCCACTGTTTCTGGATAAGCTGTGTTAAAGGAGCAGGAAAAAAAATAAAAAAAAAATTCAGATGCCTCTTTTTCACTGCTAATTTTTAATGTACTGCCTCTGAATTTCTTTTCTTCTAATGTGTATTCATCTTCTTGCTGTTAGACTTAATCATGAATTATGAATTCTAGTTGCTTTTAGGAAGGTTTTATTAGACTGAGATCAATTACTTCCTTTGCATACTACACATCTACTGTAAGTGTTTTCCAGCCTAGACCCTGGAGAAGGCCAGCTCAGTTACTGTGGAGACCTAAATGCATTCAGGAAAGGGATTAGGCGCTGATTGGTACAGACAGTCAATTAATACTTCAAAGGGAAGCTGACTCCTTGTTTTATGCGCACAGAACATGGGATAAAAGGTTGTAGTTTGATGTCTTGTAATCTCTGTTGTTTCAGCATTGATCAGGACAGCATGATATTGGAAGATTTCTCGGAAGTTAAAAGAGTCCTGCGTTGGTTCCTAATGGAATGGAAGCACTAAGAGAAACATTGACATTGTGTGATCTGTACACACTAGCTTTCCTAAAGTATTTCAGGCTGCAGTGACTCTCTGGGACTCTGTCTGTTCAAGTCAAAAGTACTTTTAATCTCTGTGATGTGCTTATCAAACCTTGAACTGTCAGGTCAAATTATTTCCACAAAACCAGTTCTATTTATGATTAATTAAAATTTCTTCTTGATTGCATACAGTCCTTTTTCATGTATAATCCTTTCATTTTGTAGTGACTCAGAGTTTGGGCCAAATCCCTAAAATAAAAAGCAAATTATTTCAGTGCGTGTTATGCCTATGCTGACATGTATTCAGTCCCCCCATTTGATAAAGGAAACAAAAGGCAGAAAACTAAGCTGATAACAAGTAAACCAATATACTGTAAAGGAAGGGTTTGATTCATGGTGACTATATAACTACAAAGCCATTATGCACATTGGATTAAAACTTTTGCCCTTTAAAGGGTTCACTGTATGCCAGCTTTGTAATGCACTGATGGTTGTGGTTACGTTTTCAAGTTCGGGTCTCCGTTCTCAAAGCAGCAAAACATCACATCAGTATGTAACTGCAAACAACAATATTCAAGAAATTATTTTGTCTTTTACGTACAGTACATGCTTTATTTTTATTAAAATGAGGAATATAAACAATTACTAGAATCATTTGAGTATATGTTAGCTAAAATATTCTATATTACTCATTGATTATTTTTATTATCTTGTCTTCATACTCTTCATATTACTCTTCTTTCTTTTCTTCTTCTTCTTCTTCTTCTTTATCTTCTTCTTCTTCTACTTCTTCTTCTTCTTCTTCTTCCATAAATATAAGTGAAATCCTGCCCAAATGAGACTAAGAATGAAAAAGAGAGAGCACAATCTAGGATGGATCTTTAGAGCCATCCAAATTTAAAAGTTCAGTTGCAGTGTCGAAGGAAGGAGGGGAGGAGTGTTAGATTTATCTCACCTAACTTTAGACAACTAAAATTTAGATGTCTGTATGTGAGCCAGTTATTGTGTGTGACAAACTTTACAGGAAGTGGAAGAAATAAGCACTCTTATGGGATGACTTTATTGATCTATTTTAGATATGTGCATAAGAATGAAAGGAATTGATCTCTGAAGTGCGAAGTTATCTGTATTTTATCAGATACATTCTATTGGAATCTGATTATCATGAAGTTCATATGTGGTACATGAAACTCAGTAAATTACACACAAGTATAATTTATCTAATTTTTGAACTCCCTGCAGCACAGACTAGTGTCTTTCTGAGTTTTTCTAAGAGAAACCTACAACAATAAATGTTTTCATTTCCCCTTGTTTCCTATTTTGGGTACTGAACACAAGAGATTTTTTAGTAGCTGCAGATATAGTGATAATTATGTATAAGAATTGATTGCAGATTGCTCATAGGCTGTTTTAAAATTATGATTAAACAAAAATCTGTATTAGGAGAATGCATTTTAGACTACTTACTCATTTGGTATCCATTAGCCTAGAATAAGAAGAGGAAATTATATTTCTCATCCAATTTGCAAACTAGATGTAAATTCTCATTGCATTGACACTATTTTGCTCTGAGCATACTAAACTTTGTTGATACTGATCTGCTGTGCTATGTGTTTCTATCAACACTTCCAGCTCACTTATACAGGTTTTCTTCCTTTGAAACTACGTGAAAGGTTTCTCCCTTTTTAGTTCATAGTTCACCAACATGACATCTTAGCAGTTTCCGTGTCTTCGTTTGCATATTTTCCAGCCTAGCCCAGGGGAAGCTATTCCTCAGTGTAACAGCCAGAGTGATACTACGGGCCAGATAATGCTGTAAGAACTATACCCTAGAACGCCCAGAAGTGGAATAGAGGTTTTGATGCTTTCTGGTTTTCAGTTACAACCTCACACTGTGGGTGCATTATGTTTCTGGGTTTTCTTTCTGTCACTATGTAACAGTATAACTTGGAATTTTAATTGCTCCCAAATCCTACCGTTACCTATATCCAGTGCCAGTGCTGTGATAGCACTGTGATAACATGTTCTAAAGGGCAGAAACAAACAAGCATCTTTTCACTGATGAAAAGCTAAAATGTACATCAACACTTCTCTTGTGATACTGAGCTCAGTTGACAATTTTACCTAAAAGATAGGACTCACCATACAACTCAGAAACAATTCTTGAAGTACGCCATGCAACCAGTTCTCAGGATGACTAGGGAAGCTAAAGAGCCATCTAACTTTCAGTACATTCATTTCCACCTGTGACACATACGATTTTGTTTCTCTTTCATCCTCATTTGTTTAATACAGATTCAGGTCTACTGAAAGAAAAGAACAAAAAAGGTACCCAAATGTTTTAAACTAACAGTTTTGTCTGTGGCTTTAAAAGCAAAGAGCATATTGAAATAATTCAAAAATAAATTCCTGAGATATTAACAACAACAACAAAAAAATCTCAGGGGAAAATGCTACAAAGCCCTATTTCATCTAATTTGGGTCCTGGTTCAGAGACAAAATAGGAATATAAAGTGAGGTAGCTGTATCTGACACATGAAAAAGAACCAACATTTTTAGTTACAACACTTAGATTAAAAAGTAGTTCTATAAAGCTTAAAAAACTCCCAAACCTAAGGCACTTCACGGAACTGTGAAACTGCTGATACTTTCACATTTAATCCTGCAACAATATATTTGGTTACATACAAAGTCTGCTAAGATTTGTGCCCAAATTTCCCATATTGGTCTGATAAACCCGGATAAATCTGTTTCCCACAGCTCTTATAGGAGCTGCACCACAGATGAGCAATACAGCAATATCACAGCAGTACCTGTAGGCCTGCACTGTGCTGGAGAATACCACACAAGCATGCTGTGGTGCTGCTGTAGTACCAGCACCATCTTTCATCCTTCACGGACGCACGCAGGCCAACCAGTCCCCCTTCTCTGCTTCCAGTCCCTGAAAATAATGTCTATGCTGCTAAAATACTGCAGCCCAGGGAAGAAGATGCCTAATTATTCAAACTGCCACACCAGAGTCCTCTCCGCTGTTCCCACCTTGGACTGTTCACTTCCAAAAACAATATGGACAAGACTGCATGAAAATTATTAAGCCAGATTAACAAATCAGTCTCTTTAAATGTTTCTACACTTACCGACTTATGCCTACTTTTTTCTATTTCCAGTTCTGGTCCTCTTTTCAGGGCACATACCGAAACACAACTTTATCAAATTGTCTTGTACTTCTTATATTTTTAATATCTCTGGAGATATTCAAAAGTCATCTGGACACAATCCTGAGTAACAGTGTTCTTGGGGACCCTTGCATGAGCAGGGAGTTGGAGTAGATGACCTCCAGTGGTCCTTTCCAACTTTACCTGTTCTGTGATTCTTTGATTCCATAACACATAGACGAAAGTGCCCAAGTCTCACCTCACAATGAAACTGGAGCCTGGATGATGTGTGTGCATGTCCAGCCACTTGTTCTAAGCAGGAAATCCAGCTGATCTAGTAATTAAACTTACCTAAGAGGATTGTAGTCCTGGTAAATTTCTTCCAAAGAATGAAGCAGTTTTAAGAAGTAGTTTTCATCTGAGAAATAAATGATGCTGAGATGTTAAGTATGATTTCAGTACAATGCTTAAGATGACTGCTTCTTCATACCAGCTTTTTTAGTTGTTATTCTCATGATAGGATTTCACTCTGGATAGTATTTTGAGGAAGAATTTATTTCAATGTTCATTCTGCCTGTATGATACACTTCTCTGTTCAGTCAGTTGTTATGAATTGGCTCTTTCCTCCTTAGCTTGATGCACTTTCTGAGCAAGCTCGGAAATGAAGTTTTGTACTGTCATTAACTCATAAATCACAAGGGTTGAAGGACCATTTGCTCTTTTGCCACTGACCTCTATGCTTAGCAGCATTCACCTCATCCAACCAATGGTGGCATCAATTTCATGGCAGATTCATCAAGAATCCAGCTGGATAGTTTAAGTTTTTCACTTCTCATACAAGGGCCCTACATGAAAAGGGAGATATCTCACAGTCAGACAAGCATCTATCTTCTCACAGTTTCCCTTTTCCAAAACTTGTTCTGCAGCGTCCTGAGCTTGTGGCAATACCAGGAGTTCCACTCTCTCACAAATTATAATCCCACATTAATACTCAGGAGTTCTTAACTGTTCTACAACTTGTACTTCACTTATGACATCCACCTATGTTTCTAGGGTGACTAATAGCAATAAATTAATTAACTATATTATTAGATAAAATTATTATTAATTAACTATATTATTAGATAAATGTGCCCTTCCACAACAACAACAACAACAACAACAACAACAACAACAACAACAACAACAACAACAACAACAAAAAAGGCGGGGGTGGGGGGTGGGGAAAGCCAGGAAAGCCAGCACAGTTTTATGGAAAAGATGCTAGGCAGTTTCATGGAAAAGATTTAAAAAAATAATGCAAAACATGTCTAATTTTTTTAATCCAGTTAGCATGTAAAATTGATTTATGTTGAAAGCACAAGCAGGCAGACTGGGAGTTCCAGTTTACTTTTTGAATTATTCACAGTATTTCTCTGTGTTCCATGGGTTTTGTTGCAAACATACCAGCTCTAGCTCCACGTAGGCTAACAGTGGAAACTAGGGAAAGGCACACTGCTGTGACATCTCTTCTGGCTCTGCATAAGAATTCTTGTTTGAAAGCACCGTGACTGCATTTATGCACTGTTAACTGCCTGGAACTGAATTAATTTGTGGGTCTCAAAACTGCACTACATGCTGTGGTGGATATGACCTTAAACATTTGAATACATTTCTACTTTTTTAAGCCTAACAATCAGTTGTCCTGTTATTCATGATATCCCTGGTTAGATCACTGATCACTTGAATTCCCATTTTTTTCCTGGTGGCCCGATCTGTATCCATCTGAACTTCTGAACTGTTCAGAATTAAGTCCCAGCAGGATTAACAAAACAGACATTTCTATGAATTGCACAATTTTAGAAATTAATCAGTGAGCACTCACGTGTCCAGTACAAAAAACCCACTAGAGACTGCTCAAGAAACAGGCTATCAAATTTAAATCCCCAGACCACGTGAAGAATTTCTTCCACTTGGAACTGGGTCTAGAAATATTAGCGTGGAGTACTTGCCTGTTGAAATTTGCTGACTTGTCATAGGTAAAAATCTTTTCCATAAGATGGTTCCCTGTGGATGGGACCTCATAACACAGAGTGGGGGGTCTAACATGCATTTCAGCTGAACTCCTGTGTTTACACATCCAGTTGTTCCTGCTTCCTTGGCATGTATCTTTGCAGACTTAAACACTCGCACATCTTGTATCAGAGTTAGGGATCCCAGCACGTTGACATTATAGGGCAGTGGCACATTCCCTTGGCACGTTCCAGGACATGAGAGTCTCCATGCTGCTAACAGCTAATGGAGCTGGAACCTGTGATGTTTGTGAGCAGCAGAATCACATAATCTGATCAGTAGAATCTCACAGGGAACATACTCCAGTTTATTGCACAATCACCTCTGTTTAGCCTAATCTGTTTCTCTTTGCAGGCACATAGTGGTGAAGCCTTCTTTTCACGTAGATAAAATTATCTTTGTCTCCAAAAGGGAAGAACACTGACCTTTTGACAGAGTATTTTTTTTTCCCTCTATGGATGGTCTTGATTACTCTGCCTATTGGGGTGTGTATGTGACCACAGTGAGGATTCCTGCCTTGCTTGATGCAGAGTTTAATTGCCTTTAATCCCTGCTCCAGATCTTTTTTGCTCTAATCCCTGTATTTTAAGCTAAAAGAAAAGAACCAAGTGCCTTTTTCCACATAGCATGTGGAGATTTGGATGAAATTCACTCAGCAAAGAGCCCCCAAGTGGATATATTCTCCTGGCATTTCCTTCTGTTTTCTGACAATGAGCAAAGAGATAGACATTTAAATTAGATGGGATACATCCTGAAATAGTCTTTGGATCTTTATCAGACCCAGAAAAGTCACTGACACTGTGTTGTGTTGCAATCCAAGAAAGATCTCCATCTCTAACAACTTCACAGTGTCTCTAGTAAGTTAATTTTAATATGAAGAAATGAAAGCTGGTCAACACCTAAACATAATGGGCTGTATTGTGTTCAAGCATCAGTTACCATAGCGTCATTACTGCTAATATATGTTGTTGTTCTTATGCAAGAGGAGGGTCATCTATTTTGAGGTGTTAGAGAGTTCGGATGATATCTGGGAGTTTTGGGTGTGGGGTTTTTTTTAGTTTGGAGTGGGTGTTTTTTTTGTTTTTTGTTTAGATTTTGGGTTGTTTGGGGGGTTTCGAGGGGCTTTTAGTGTTTTGTTTTTGCTGAGTCACATCTTTGTTACTAAAAACCAGGGGTTTTTCTTCTTCTGTACTAGAAACACTACTGTACTCATGATGCACAATGAGTGTTTCCAAAGGGCTGATCTCAAATTTAACTACACAGGTCTCATTTGATTCAATGGAAAGTGTGCAGCTTAATCCGATGCAGCCCATTTAACATTAAGAACTTCTTTTTCATCCAGTTAGCATTTCAGTAAAGGAGATTTGGGAACAACTTTGTGACAATCTCTGTAAATCCTAGCAACCAATTCTTAGTTAAGCAGATGATTTCTAAATAGGGTCTTTAAAACTTTCATATACTTCTTCTAGAGATTTTCATATTTTTAAAATTGAGAGATATTGGTATGCATTCCTCACCTGCTTTGCATTAATTTCTGATTCATAATCCCTCTACAAACAACAGGTTTATTGATTAAAAAACTTCCCCACAAGCCATTTTTGCCAGTGTCTTTTCTGTGAACGTGTAAAAAAAACCCCAAATGCCAAAAAAATGGTGACTTGGAAATAAGCCACCTTTATTTTAAGGTTTTTTTGCAGTCAACATGTTGTCCCAGCAACCTAGGTTCTTACTGTCTGGCAGAAGACCGATTTCTTTGGTTCCATCATGTTACAAAGCTGAAAAAAGGAAAAGGAAGACAAGCAATGAAAATTCACCATTTCATTATTCAAATATGTGAATTACCCTGAGCTACAGCCAAGCTGTGGGGCTAACCCACAGTGCTCTTCAACACCTATTCAAACCTTTCAGTGCTGCAATACTTCATTTCCATTAATTAAATAATTACACCAAACTCTCTGTAAAGATAGTATTCAACTGAATTCAGGCATTCCAAAATAGTTATTCAGTAAAGCTTAAGCTCATATTATTATGCCATGAATTGACAAAGATCTTGTTTATTTCCCTTACCAGAGGTATTTTAAAAGGTCCCCTAATTAAAAAAAAAAGGAACAAACCCCTCCAAAACCAGAAAAATTAACCCCAAAATTGTAATTGATGCCATTTCACATAATGAAAAAACCTTATTTACTTAATAGCAAAGTTTTTATTATAATCTAATACAGTTAATGCCTCATAAAGATGAAGTCTTATAACGTTCAAAAAACTACTGTCCTTATATAACATGAAGCCCATGAAGGCACTTCTTGAGCAAGTTTACATATAAGATTACATTTCAGCCTTTTCTTTTATGGACCTTGCCTTGCCTTGCCTTGCCTTGCCTCCCTTCCCTTCCCTGTCATTAATATTCACATAATTTTATATCCTGTTGGATTTCCCAGAGAATCTTAGATACTCTCTATCTTCAATTTTAGTTATGTTAAGACTGAGGGTGTGCCTTGCATATCTGGATAAATACAATGTAATTGAGGTGGGTTTTTTTAGGTAACACATTGCAGAATTTCAGCTTCATGGGTCGGTTTGATTTAAAGTTATTGCAATGAAACTACAAAAAACTTGTTCACTTCTATTGCTCTGTGCTTCCTGCTAAACACTCAGAGTTTCACTGCATAAACTCAGCAGAAATCAGATTTCTGATCAGCAGGTAACTGANGTAGATAATGTTGTTTCTTATTCAAAAGAATTGTATAGAACTATTGTTCTCTTTAAAACAGTTTTCATCCCAGGGACAGATGCATTTCAAAAATGAGTGGAGTGATCCATTGAGATAATTATTGCTGATACGTAAACTCAGCAGAAATCAGGTTTCTGATCAGCAGGTAACTGAAGCCTGTGTATGTGCATTACTGTTGTGCACTTGCTGCAGAAGAAGTGGTTGTGAGCTGTATTAATTGTAATATTTCCTGTAAAGACAGAGAAGCAAAAATGCCAAGGGCCTGGAAGGACACTACTGTGTAAAGTTTCATTGACCTACCTAAAAGAAGATGATTTCAAATCAGAAGAGGTTCAAAGAAGGGAAGATGGAATGATTAGGGGAGCCTTTGCTCAAAGACTAGATAACAATAACACAGGGGGTTTTGGTCTAGCAGAACAAAAGTTGGGTAGAGGTATTATTACCCTGTATAAATGCATTAGTGAAAAAAAAATCTGTGAAACAAAATGGTTATTTAAATTAAAGGATAATGTTGTAAGAACAAAAAATATGTGTATGCCTTTCCTAAACCCATGCTGGCTGGGTCTGATCACCTGGTTGTGCTGTATGTGTTGCATAGGGGCACTCAAAATGTTCTGCTATGTGACCTTCCACAGTACTGAGGTCAGACTGACAGACCTGGAGTTCCTCAGATTGTCCGTCTGGCCCTTCTGGTGGATGGGCATCACATCTGTGTGGAGCCAACAAATGGTCATCTGAGAGCTCCCCAGTTAGTCAGGACTGATGATAAATGATGGAGAGTGGCTTGGTGAGCTCCTCTGCCAGTTCCCTCAGTACCCTTGGGTGAATCCCTTCTGGTCCCGTAGACTTGTGAGCACCTGAGTGGCACAGCAGCTCACTAACTGCTTCCTCCTGCATTGCCAGGAATCTATTCTGCTTCCTGCCCCTCTCTACCAGCTCAGAGGACTGACTGCTCTGAGGATCGCCAGTCTCTCTGTTGAAGACTGAGGCAAAGAAGGCACTAATTACCTCAGCCTTTTCAGTCATCCTTGGTTAAAATGTTACCCTCTGCATCCAATAAAGGAGAGAGATTTTCCTTATCCCTCCTCTTTTTGTTAAAGTGCTTATAAAACCACTTTTATTATCTTTCACAGCAGTGACCAGATTGATTTCTAGCTAAGCTTTTGCCTGTCTAATTTTCTTTCTACATGACCCAATGACATCCTCGTACTGCTCCTGAATTGCCTCAGAAAAATAGGGTTCCAGAAGAGTAATCTAGCTACAATGATGTGAAAACAACTAGTTTTGTTCTCGTTTTTAATTGATTATAATAAATATGATGAAATTCTGTAGTGTTTAATAACAGGGACTTAGGTCACTGAGGTGTGTGGTCCTTTCCTGTCTCACAATACTCAGCCTATATATGCTCAGTGAAATTTTTGCAATAAATCTCTCTCCTAGTGGTCTTCATGGATCAAGTAGGAGAAATGTAGCTTTTCATGCTAAATATTATTTTGTACTATTATAAAAATGGCACCAAAATTCAAGTTTACAGTTACACAGAAATGAAAATAACAATGCATTAAAGGGTTTCAAAAAGGGGTAACTGAAAATATTGGACATTAGTACAAACAAAATTTTGTTATATGAAGCAGCTTGCACAGGACAAATTCAGGAAAACTGAAATCAATGGCCAAGATCCAGCTTATCGCAAGATGAGGTTAATAGATATTTTAAAAAAATAGATTCTTTTACACCACTAAATTAAAGGATAGTACATGCAGAAGCCTACTTTCAAATAAGTTTCAGAGAAGGAGAACAATTCCTTAGTTTCTACTTCTCCAATCTGATTTTGCTGGGTTTTTTTGGATTTTTTCCTGAAAATCTCCATCACTCAATACCAACTGTGTATAATTGAGTTCACTATGCTTGCTATCCTTTTCCTAATGAATAAATGAATAACTGCACCAATCACATTTCCATTCAATTATACAGGCTTTCCACAGAGAATTTGTGTGATTTGCAGATGCCCACTATGTTTATTCTCTCCCCTTCATCTTCCATCAGGAAACTTGCTGGTGTGACCCTCAATTTACAAACTAGGAAGATACACAAACTCAATTTACATTGCTCTTTGTTATGATGATTTGAAGCAATCAGATTGTTGTCTGAACAGCTTGATAATAACAGTTAGGAACTCTATGAAAGGTTGAACTGAATCTTGTCTCTGAGTCAAATGCAAAAGTGCACACTCCATGTAGAACAATGTGTTTATGTTATATACTCTGATAATCGAGTCAATTTATTTTATTCCATCCCACCCAAAGGAGGATAATTTCCATCGAGTTGCTGCAAGTCTATCACACTAGGTTTTTTTGAATAGATTTTTAGAACTACTGCCATCTATTCCATGAAGTTTTGCTGTTTTCAACACAGTCTCCTCTTCTTGCTTTCAAAATAACTTAGTGTTCAGTCCAATATGAATCAAAAGTATACCGCCTCCACAAGGCAGCATCAGAGAAAATGGATGTAATTTATGATCATAAAATCGAATAGAAAAGCTAGAGGAAAAGGTGGAGTTCTGGGAACAAATAACTGTGTGGGAAGATGTGGAAATTCCAACGATCATCTCTGCCACAGATGGGGGGGAGTGCAGGAGCACAGATAAGAAGGCATGTGAGAAGATAAGGATGTTGAACCTGCTGTAAGGGAAAAAAATTACCAAAATTCATCATTCCACCCTTTCCCTTTTTTTTAATTGACAAGGGCTATTTCATGCTTCTCTCTAAACACACGCATCATGTCTTACACATTACTGATAAAGTATTTTGCATTTACATCCTAAATGAAGCCTGAATATATGCTAAATTCACACTCTGCTACACAGATTAGTATTGAAAAATGTGAAAATAGTTGTATTACGATTCTCAACAACCAGACAATACCAAGCACAAAGAATGGGAGACTTTATACCTCTCTAGTACTTGGATCACATCCCCTTAACTCAGACACTTAAAAAAGGTATCATTTCACCCTTATTTTGCTTTGTTACTCAGGGAAAAGGATAGATAAATTGTTAACTAAATAAAATGTGCACAGACCAGTTTAAGTCTCCATGTTTAAGAATACTGATGTTTTATGAGAAAAAGTTTGGGCTGGAAATATATTCAGCATATAACAGCCTTAACTTTAAAAGGGCAGTTATGCAGCTAAATATTATAGAGCTGATCATCACTCTTGTGCTTTGTTCTTATCTGTAAGGCTGTAGGCAGCAAAAATCCCAGGGTCATGATTAGAAAGATGATATGAAATAGTTTAACATTTTGAAATTATGTGGCTTTGTAAGTGTTCTTTACAATGTAAGCAAGGCAGAAATCATGGCAAAATCATTTCTACATGGAAAACAGTGAGCAAGTTCATAAGTCTTTCAGCCCTTTAAGAGTAGGTTTTTTTTAAATTTTAAAAATCACTTAGGCCTTTTGGTCTGTGAAAAGCCAGTATTTGTAGAAGCTAATGGATTTTTTATTTCCTGACACTTTAATAAAATATTATGCCATATAAATGCTTTATTGTGTATATTATTTATTGATTTAGGTACATTTTCTTCCTTTGAATCCTTACTATACAGATTTGTTGTTTTCTGAATTGATTTTGCTGTCTCAGCAATATTGAGGCATAGACACTTTTTTGGCTTCCATCTGAATGAACAATTTCCTAGTTAGACACACTGGATTTGGAGTTGGGTCAATAAAAGCTTTACTGTGTCTTTTCTCTTTCCTCACACAGCTCACAAAAGAGAACTAAATTCCATTCATCTTTTCACTGGCCACTGTGGAATCTTTAGCAATGCACTTTTGGCTGGGATGAGGAAACATGGCAAGAAATTGGAAGAAACACAAATAAGAATTATTTATTTCCCATGCTCACTGCCCTGAAGATCTGCTGCCACTGGGAATGCATGTGAATTTCCTGGACTTTAACTGTTTCTCTCTGCCAGTGAATTTCTTTAGAAGTATAACACGTTAGATATCAAAAGACGACTTAGCTTAATCCTGATGATTCTGACATGGCTAACCGTAAGTTATTTGCAAAAAAAGGCCATTTTGAGTGGTTCTTGGCAATATGAGCATAAAGGATCATTGAACAGTTTTCATGCAAAGAATACTTCTAACTTTTGAGTAACATAACCTTAACCATGGTTTAATAAAGTGTTTTCACTCTAATCTTTGTGGACAGGTGTAGATTTCAAATATTCTGGAGTACTACATAATTGTTTGCAAGGATGTACATTAAAATTTATTTGGCTGTTGTTTTTTACTTGTTTTTTTATGTTGAATCATGCTTTTATAGATAGTCCTTTCACAGTAAATCTAAAAAGATAGGAAGATATCAATTAAATTTTAGAAATTTCCAAAATAATTTCTGATGTCTTCAATTTTATGCTTCTCCATCAGCTTGTGTACATATATGATGTATCAGCTCTCTTCTGCCATTCTTTAAGAATTTTTTTCTTCCATCATTTCTATGTTGTCACATGCACATGAACAGGAGATATTTTTAAAAATCAGTTCCTGGCACAGAAGTAGTTTTCCTATAAACTTAATCAGAGCAATACTTTTACAGTAAGTCTTTATGTGTGCATGTACCAGACATGCAGATGCATAAGAGTGTGCATATAAAGCCCTTTTAGGCATAAATCCAGGATTCACCTAAAGCCAGACATATGTGTTCATACGTGACACAGTGAAGTAGCCCAGAGGAGCTATTGGAAGGAAAAGAAGATGACAAAAAAATGCAGCAACTTTTTCCAAGTCCTGAAAGTACACAGGAAAGCAAAGTTTCGTGCACAGTTTCTGTATGCAATTATAATAGAGATCAGTGTGGTTCACAGTGCACTTGACCTCTTCTGACCTACCCATCCGTAATGGGGGTAACAGGACTCACAGCAAGGCTGAGTGGAGACCATCTACTCATGCTCTGTGCCCACAGGAAGAGCTGCAGAGAATTATTTGCTGCAAAGAAGTGCTGCAAAATAGTCAAAGAATTTCAGTTTTAAAATGAGGATATATAAAACCATCCCAGATGTCATTTGTAGAACTAAAAAATAATGAAAGAAATGGAATTAAAGAATAATTTTTGAATCATGTTTCTTTAAATATAAATCACATGTTTTGAAATTTGCCAAAGGGTTCCGTAAATGAGTTTGCAGACAGTTCATTAACTGAAAAAATTCATCTATTTCCAACATCCTAACATACTAATCCTCTGATTAGGAAAGATACAAACAACAAGGGTCACTTTAAAGCTGACATTTTGAACAATTTCTTTCAACACCTTTGATATGAGCTTTCTTTCAGTGGGATTTTCAAGCCATTAGATTAATCACCAAACAATGTCTGTGTTACAGCAGTTCTGCTGAGTGAAGACTATTTAATATGTAACTTGTTAAACTAGCTATAGAGTCTAAGTTTTATTTCCTCTTCTTTTTCACATTTTTATGACAAAAACCCCACTTTGATAAGAATAGGACTTTGAGAGGCTACTGCAAGGTTATGTGCTCCTACAGAGCTTCAATTCTTAGTTTACTAAAATTTTTATAGCATCATTACTTGATTTTAGGGCAGAGAGGATGACTGAATTTGAAAGGAGAAGGCAGGAGGAGGAAGGAATAAAAATTCTATCATTTTGGGGTTTAGAGTGAATTTTTTTTGTGTGCTTTCATGCCCTTCTTCTTGGTAAGTAAACAACAGAACAATAGATCTGCAAGAACAGGAAACAAATAATTCAATTTTTACACAACTAAATTACTAGAAAGTGAATGTTCAAGAATTCTTAAAATGGAAATGGAATATGATCTGGATTCTAGATTAATTGTTTTCAAATTTTCAAAGAAGAAACCAGTGTACATGGGTTACTGGAAGAACAAGGGTTTCAAGGGTTTTTCCCTCCTAAGAAATGGATGAGTAGGAAGGGCAGCAAGACCTGCAGGACCAGTGAATGCTGTGTACTTTTTATGTGTTTTCTATGCTGGGAGTTAGCTTTTTCAAAGGTAGATTTTTCAAAGGTAGAAATCATAAAAGTCATGCTAGTGAGACAAAGCAAGGAATGTGTGAAGAAATTCTCAGGGAGGTTATTTAGTCAAACATCTTGTTAAGGATTTATAAGAGAAATGAACAACAGGAAAGTTTTAATTTTTTTCTCTTAATACAAAGATGGAGGGAAGAAGAAGTCTTGACAACATAAAGTAGAAACATCTCAGAAAGGTACTAAGCAGTTCTAGAAAGAAGTTTCTTAATTATTTGTTCTGAAAAACCAGAATCATATTTGACTAAAGTTCTTACTAATAATCAGAGCTATATATAGTATCAAGATTAATACAATGGTGCTATACCATACATATTGATTGAAGACCATATTCCAACAAAAATGATGTGATGCAAATGTTTTTTACACAATAGAACCATGAAAAACAATGATATCTTCATGACCAGAGTAGAGCAAAACCTCAATACAACTGGAAAAAAGCCACCTTGAATTAAGTGATGATGATTATATTATGTTAAAGTTATACCACAAAGAGGAATAAAAGCGAATACATTTTTAATAATTTCTATTTTAATAAGAAAATTCTTGAAAAATTCAGGGAATCAGTGAAAGTTGAGTGGATTTGTAAAGTTTAAAAGCTTGTCTGAAAAAGAATATTGGAACTGCTTTAAATCACAGATTGAAAGTCAATACATGTACTACAAGTAGATAGAAAATGATTGAGAGGAAAAGATACAAGACCTAACTAGATATCTATTCAATTCATGCTGAGAATCATTTAGTAACCAAGGGGTGAATAAAGTCCTCTGTATGATATTTCTCTGCAGCTGTTCAGATGTGGGTAAATGCTATATTGCTCAAAATAGATATCCATTTACCCATTTCTGACCTTGATCACATCAGTGCAAAAAAAAAAAAAAGCATTTACAATAGTAAGCTGGGAGTTTATGTGGAACAGCAAGAACAGACTGACTAAATAGAAAGATATGTCTTGAAGGTCAGAATATGTAGGAGAAAATGAGACTTGCCAACTATCAAGCTGAGCTGGACCTTGCAGAGGAAATTAAAACAAACAGTAAAAAGATTTTTAGCCACAAAAATTAAAAAGAGAACAAAGAAGGAGGAAGTGGTGTGGTAATTCAGCAAGTATAGGGGCAAAGATTAAAGTTAATTTAGATACTGCCAAAAAAAACTTTTGACGCAGATTTCAGTAACTACAAATGATGTAGTACATGGAGGCGAAGTCAGGGGGCTAATGGAAATAAGAGCATGGAAATGGAAAATGCCATAATTGAGGAGGAAGCAACATTGAAAGAGCTTAATGCACTGAGGTCAGTGAGCAAATAATCTCCAGCACTGAATTTTGGCTCATGTAATTACGAATCCAGAAGCAAAGCTCTTTTATGCACATACCAAGTCAGAGCTATACACTGAAGAATAGTACACTTCAACGGATTTTCAAGATAGACATTTCAGTGCCTGAATGTAAAGATAATAGCTCAGGAACTTCAGGAACTGAAAATATTCAGCACAAGATACTGAAAAGTGGAAGCCAGTGGAAATCAGAAATAGTACATGATATGGCATCTTACCTGAAGGACTGGAAAAAAGACAGACTACAAACACCACCAGAAACTGTCAAAACCCAAGCAAACCCTACTCATGCAGGAACCTTCAGTGAGAACAATCTAGTTCGGTTAGAGATGGTTTGGTAGAATACAGAATACACAGAAAACAAAATTTAGAGGACCTACAGTTGTCCCAGTCAACACAAGTCTGAAGCTCTTGAGCAAAGGCTGATACTCCTGGGAATCTCTAGTCTTGCTTGGAATAATGACGGGATTGCATGTGATGAGAAGACATATCTTCCCAAAATGCGGTGTGATTAACCAGATGAATGGAATCATAGGATCACTGAGTTATTTAGGTGGGAGAAGACCTATAAGACCATGGAGTGCAACCCAGCAATGCCAAGTCCACCACTCAGCCACGTCCCTAAGTGCCACACGTACTCATGGCACCTCTAGGGATGGAGACTCAAACACTTCCCCTGGCAGCCAGTTGCAATGCTTGACAACACTTTCAGTGAAGAAATTTTTCCACCTCCAATCTAAACCTCGCCTGGAACAACTTGATGTTGTTTCTTATATTCTATCTGATAGACTAATAATAAATTCTGATACTAATATTGCTCTTTGATTGATAGAGAAATGATGGATGATGATACTAAAACTCACTTTTGAACTACAAAAATTACAGACCGTCTGTAGAGATGTAACTGTAAGTACACATGCATAATCCTGTATGTCTATCTTAAATGCAAAATACTGCAATTTTATATAGGCATCAAATATTTCACTCTAGCAGGAAATCAAGATGTACTGCAAGTGAAATGGGACAGCTGTACACATTCATATTTCTATGCACTGCTATAAATTGTTAGACTATTATTATTGGCTTATATGACTAAACTTTCAGTGAAATTTGGAGAAAGTCTTTTAATCTACCTTGTGCTTTCTTTTTTGAACTTCAAGATAAGGTGAATCTTAATCAATCCAAAATTCACTCTTTCCTTTCAAGGCTGTCCAAGAACTTGCACATGCAAGTTCAGAGGACAATCTCATTAGTGGCTTGTATAATTTCAGGTATTACAATGACAGGGGCCAGAGTCATCCATGAGTAGTTACACTTGAGAAGAAAAAGAAACAACCTGTAGGATTTTAAAATTTTATATGCTTTTATTTTAAGATAGTGGAGGAAAATGCAGAATTTCACTTTTCCAAATATGATCTTGGCCTTTTTAGTGGAAACATTGAAAGAATAAAAAAAGAAAAATATAAACCATCTGTTTGGCTGAGAGGAAGAAAAAAGTTTCCCCAGTGACAAATTTAAAATGAAGAGGAAATTGCCTCCAAAGCACTATGAAGGAGAAAGCCAACTTGATTGTATCTGAACTTAGCTAAAACAGTTTAAGAATAAAAGGAGAGGAAAAAGGAATTTCTCCAAGGATCAAGAGGCCACAAAAAGCATCCAAAAGAAGCAAGAGCAAAAAAAAAAAAAAACACAACATAATTTTTTTATAAATAAGAAGTTTTTATGTTCTCTTTTAAAAAGTTCTATTATTCATATATCTGTTCTGCAGAATGTAATCAACCTGGTTTTAAGATGCAACACAGCGAACAAATAAATGAATAAACAAATAGATAAAGGTCTAATGTCCTGCCGTGCCATCTTTAAAGATCTAAAATGCTTAATACTGAGCAAGGTATTGATTATAATCAGTGTAAGTAAAACTACACATCTAGACAGACTTCTTCATGTGAATATCTAATTAGGTTCAAATTATCTGCCCTTTGAACACATTAATTTTTGTCTATAATACGAGCCTAATCTAATTTGCTTAAGCCTATGCATTGAACTTTTAGTGGCCTAAAATTGGAACAGATGAAATATATATCAACAAAACAAACCACTGAATTAGAGGAAGAAATTTCTTTTCTAAACCTAAATGTGCTGACAAAGCAAACAGAAGAATCAGCTAAAGATCAGTTTAGTTATTTGGAACAAATGGAAGTCAGAAGCTTTTGAGAACGCTATAATAGAAATTACTTAATCATGCACCCCCCCCTCTCTGTCCTAACACAGGGCCTCAGCCACCAGAAGTCATAAATTATAATTAAGTAACTGATTGATTGCTATATCTATTAGATTCCAGGTGTAAGGCTACAAAAATGAAGCTCTTTTCATGTGCTGTTGTAACATCTCGCCTCAGGAATTTATATATAAAAGGCAAGATGCACAACCTTAAACCGGGTTCATTCGTTCCTATTTTCCTATCCTGAAAGGCTATCCTGCATGTGTTTCACTCTCAGATGTCTCCAGACATTCAAATGAAATATCCCTGAGCATGAAACATCTACTTTCATCTTCATTTTATAACAGATACCTCTCTCAAGTGCCAGCAAAGCCGCCACATTAGATCAGACAGTATAAATTAAAATCAATGTCCCTACTTCTTGCTTCCCCAACAAAAATAAAACGAACAAAAAACCAAACAAAAAACCCCAAAACAAACAACAATAACACAAAATCCCGAAACACCATTTATCAAGCTGTTATAGTGCCCTGTGGCAGCCCAAACGGGCTGCTGGCCCAGGTGCTATATTGTGTTGCCATGGCATATCTGTTCTGTGGAGATCTAGCCTTAAACAGGGTGTGTGGATGCAATCGTCACTGCTTTGGAGCCAGGAATCGTTCCCTTCGGTGGATACATTTAGAACTGTAAAAATAGCTTATGTCTCTCTTATGCAGCTGTAAAGGAAGATATTTGGAACATTAAACAAAAAGATCTCAGCAGAATCAGTGTCCATTTGGACAGCAGACAAGGGCAAAGATCTATTTCATTCTTGATTTTGCTGCACATTTAATTTTTTCAGAGATCACTAAAGAACAAGCAGTCTGGCCTATTTAATCCACATTTCATATTCTGCTTGACAGCAACTTTATTGTCTTTTTGGAAAGGTTTTCACTTCTTATTTTTCGTGTCTTTTCATGCTATGCCCTTCCCATCCCATATCATTGTTTATTCACTTTTTCTAATTTAAACTGAGTCAAAATCAGGACTTAAAGATTTTATGTCATCTGTTACACTGGAGAAATGGAGTAGCAAATGCTACGAAAATAAAAATAACTCTGTAAGTGCTTCGGTCCTTAAAAAAGTTACCAATGTTTAGGCCAGTCATTAAGAGTCTCCTACTAAAGAAAAGGTTTTCTGTATTTATATATTCAGTGAATATTCAGGTTATAGACACCTGATTATGGGCTTTAAAAGCTTGATGTAATATTAGTAAGGGATTAGTAAGGATACTAAAAAGACATGTATATATGCGTGTATATAATTATTTGTACAAAATCATAAAAGCATATGAAAAATATATGACAAAAAAAATAGGCATCTGTTAAAGTCAATAATTATTCAAATGCCTCCAATTACTAGCCATTTAGGTTGTCTGCATATCCATGTACTGTTGCACTGCAAAAATCAAGTTTGACTTAATTTGCATATATATATATATGATTAATAAGTTACTTTATGTCATTTTAGATACCAATACCATAGGTGTTAAAATCCATCTTTTTTTCCTTCAATTTTTTGTCAATTAATCAAATTTTTAATTAATGTTCTTTTATAAATTATATGTGACCTTCACTTAATATTCAGATATAAAGTCAAACTGTCACTGGTACTAGTAACTATTTTTATTCTTGGTGGATTTAAAAAGAAGAAATAACTACATTTTAGGATTTCCTTTTAATATTAACTAGCGGCATGGTTTAAACCCCAACCAACAACCAATTACCATGCAGACACTTGCTCATTCCCCCACCAGTAGAATCAGGGAAAGAATCAGAAAGGTAAAAGCTAGAGAACTTGTGGGTTGGGATAAAGATGGTTTAATAAGGAAAGCAAAAGCTTCACACACAAGCAGAGCAAAACAAGGAATTAAGTCACTGCTTCCCATGGATAGGCAGGTGTTCAGCCATCTCCAGGAGAGCAGAATCCTGTAATGTATACTGGTGACTTGGGAAGACAAACACCATCACTCCAAATGTCCCCCACTTCCTCCTTCTTACCCCGCTTTATATACTGAGCATGATGTCACATGGTCTGGAATATCCCTTTGGTCAGTTGGGGTCACCTGTCCTGGCTGTGTCTCCTCCCAGTGTCCCAGGTACCCCCAACTTCCTCATCAGTGTGGCAGCAGAAAAAGCCTTGGCTCTGTGTAAGCCCTGCTCAGCAGTGAAAAAAAAAAAAACATCTCTACATTATCAGCCCTGTGTTCAGCACAAACCCAAAACATAGCCCCAACACCAGGAACTGTGAAGAAAGTTAACCCTACCCAGCCAAAATAAACACAGTTAGAAACATATGAAATCAACACATGGGGAAAAAAAAAATCTTCCATTTAAAATAGCTTCTTAATTAAATTCATTCTGTTGTTGTTGTTTAACTAGAATTACAAATTGTATATCTTTGATCATTTGAGTATCATAACACTTTCCAATGGGATTCAGCTCAGAGATTAAGTAATCTAAATTTAGAATTTTGATTCAGGTTTCATGCCATGGGTGTTTAAAGAGATTTGAGGTGATCCACATTATCCAAGGCATTCAATTGGGCAGGAAAAGAAATTTCTCAATCAGGATATCCATATGCAGACGATCTAGTGAGTAGATTCAGTGAAGGCTAGAGAGCTATTTAGCTTGCTGAATTTATGTTCCCAGTTTATGAAGATGTTCTGTTGTCCACACTCCATTGACTATTTTATGCAATGCCCTATTGACCATATCTCCATTCAGGAAAATGAGAGCTGAGACGTAATGAAATGTAGATGTCTCAATTTGCAAGCTGAGCCTCATCTCTAGAGCAGAATCAACTTGTGTGAACATAAGCATCCAGAGAGAAATTCAGTTGTCAAGAAACATAAAATCTGTTCCTAATTTTTACCCCAAGACATCTGAAATGACTCCAGACACATATATTTAGGGAACTTAATCCCGTCCTTAGGTAATTTTAATTTTCCTTCATTTTTTAAATTAAAAAAAAATATTTTAAATAATCTATAATATAGTTTATATGAAAACATCATTACCACACCAACATATTTTAACTGTTAAAGTCTATCTTACAGCTTTTATTTAACCATACCTTTAATGTACGTTTATAAACTCAAGTATGAGATATGAAGGCTTAGATTCTTACCTAACTTAGATCTCATAACTCAATATTCTGAACTCTTCTCACTATGTTCTATTTACAAACAATGGAGAAATAGTACACTTTATTGTATTACTTATCTTATAAATAGCTGTGTATTTTAGGGCGAGATCAATCACTTCCTAAAATATTTTTCTCCACTAGTAAAAGACTGCTACATCTTTCTACAGCTCAGATGTAATTGTTTACATTAGGCTTTATCAATCCTTCCTGGGCTTGCTAGTCATTAAAAAAACCCTTATTACTGACTTCTGGAATTACGCAGCCTCTAGAAAGACTTTAAGATGTGGTCAGAAATAAGCAAAAGGCAATGTTGATTTGACACACTGAAAATCAGAAAGAATATAAATAGATTATATTTTAAACCCCAAATAAACAAACAAACAAAAATCCACACTACACAGTCTAAACCAAAAACCAAACAACCCAGAAACCCTCTCCTAAGCCTTTCTCACTGCCCTAGAGGAATGGCTGACAAAATTCTGCTCCTTGTCAACTGCTCATATAAACTCAGACCTTGTCCAGTTTCCAATGTAGAAAGAATGCTCACGCTCTTGAAACCTTTCCTGTTCCTGTGAAAATCAGCTTTGAGTTCGTTGAGAACTTTTTTTGTTACTGTTATACTTGTTGCAAGACAGCCATGTTTGTGTTATATTCTCTGATTAAGCAGCATCTTGGTTTAAAATGTAACAGAAAATAGTTTTCCCAAATATCTAATTTTGTCAGAAGACAACCTCTTTTAGATATTAAGGTGAAGCAACTACTTTCCTGTTTAACTATAAATCTCATTTTTGTGAATAGTAAACCAAGAATTTCAGCCTGACACTTTCAAAAAGTACCACATTCACATATACAATCAAAAGAAATTTTGAAGGCCTTCTTTGCAAACTATAAGAACATTACCTGCAATGTCCTCAGGCCTCACAACAGTGTCTCTCCAGTTCCCTTGAGTAAGAGATATGTTTACTTACACATTTCTGCTCCGATGTCTACAATTAATTTTGAGTCAAGGTCAATGCTCCTTTGCTCTACCTTGAAACCTTATAGGAGGGAGCCCTTGCTGAGTGATTCCAGCACTGAACCCATTAGTTCCAGTCATTGGTCAAAGAATCTGGCACGTGAGTTATTGTAGACTCATTTATTATTTTCCAGTGTGTGCAGTTTCGTGCACAGTCCATCCCTGCTGTTACTGCTAAATAGGCAGATAGATTATATTGGTGCGGTTTTTTGTTTGTTTTGTTCCTGAAACCAATATTAGAGGTAAATAAAAATGCGTATTATGGATCAATACAGATTTTAAATGTCTTAAC
The DNA here is from genome assembly GCA_013397175.1 of Platysteira castanea. Classification (NCBI taxonomy): domain Eukaryota; kingdom Metazoa; phylum Chordata; class Aves; order Passeriformes; genus Platysteira; species Platysteira castanea. Next base: position 550,569 of record VYXC01005810.1, read on the forward strand.
CAACAGTTTCCAAGGTGCTTTTTCTGGGTAGATTCTGGGATGAAAATTATGACAGACATATGAATATATACAGAAACATAGGAGAATACATCACTGAATTTCTGGGCCAGAGTTCTTTAGGAATAATATAAAAAAGAATTCTTTTAGTTAAGGACATAAGAAGAACAGAATGAAGAAAAATTTCAGCAAACTGAAAATAATGGAGACTTTTAAATGAAACTAATTTACAGCAACATCTTTTTCCTATGTTTTGCTGGCAGAGGAAATCTTTGCTTGTGGTAGATGAAACATTACTCCTTGATGATTGCCTCCAGTCTGCCTTTAAGAAAACTATCTACAGTAACATCTGTTAATGTCAGCAGGGAACCTTTTTCTGTTGAAATTTTATCAAGGTAAGAGAAAAGTGTATTAGATCATTACATAAACTACTCATCTTGCTGAACACACTGAGAGTCTTCACTGAGATAATTTGTGGGACAGATGGCTCACCTTTCCTAAGCATTAATACATCAAATAACCTCAAAGGGAAATATTTTTGGAAGTCTCAGAAGTGCAGATTAGTTTTTAGTAAACTAATAAACATTGTAATAGCTTGATGTATTGTGTTTAATTTCAAGGAATTGAGTTTAAAAATATCACTCTGCGTTACTTAAGTAATTAAACAAATTGTAACCTCTGGTTTTTGCCTTTGATTCAGGCACCTCTTGAAAGACACAATTTCAGCAAATCAAACACAGTTAGTAACTTTATTAACAAATATTACAATATTTTTTTGACTTTTTACAATTATCTTATAATTTTATTCAGTTATTATTTCATTTGAAATAATTCAGCATAAGTATTTTACAAACAAAGTTTGGGCCCAAAAATTATGAAATCAGTTTATAATGGTCATTCAAGTTTTGAACTGACTTGGATTAGGCATACATGCCTCATTATTTTATTCTGTTACTCATCTGCACAAAGCTAATTATTTCAGTAAGGTTTCTAATATGATCTATTTTCCCACATATAAATAAGTAAATAAATAAATAAATGTTCTTCCACATAGTACACTTTATAGCATATCTGTATGGAAAATTTCACTCCTACAAATTTTCAACACTGAATTTCTTATGGCACCCACAGTGTCATGGTTTGATACAAGGCACAGTTCCACAGGCCAGAACAAACAAAGAAGCTAGCTGGAAACCAGTTGTGTATGAAAGAATTATGGTATTTGTATATCTCTAGTGGGCTAAACCAAATCTTTGGATTTATCCCTCCTGAAATTAACAGGTTTAATTTGAAGAATACTTTATGAGACTCTTGCAGCTTAAACCCATTTTCAGTCAGCACATGGTATTCATAACAGGCCCCAGAGAGAAATCTAGCCAGTTACAAAAGGAAACTCATTAATATTTCCCCTTATAATCTGATTTTATTCCTTTTTCAATGCTAGTTAATTTAGAATGAGACTCCAAGGATACTAAATGCCCATGTGTGAGCCAAAAGTGGCAACTTGGATTGTAAATCCAGCCACAAGCACAGTTTTTTGCTTTTGGAGTTGCTCACAGCAGGGACAAGCTGAGTCTGCAGCCAAGGGAAATTGTGTATCTGGAAACCAATAAGTCCTAAGTATACTTTGCTATTTGACTGTAAGTATATTAACATCAGTTTTTGCCCTGCTGCATGTCCTTGACTAAAATCATCTTATATCCCAAATGTCAGAGTTTGGAAACCAGGCATCAGTGGGTCAGGATTGACTAAAATATAAATGTGGCATTTATTGCCATTTTATACCCTATAGAGTGATTTAAATTTACTCTAAGCAAGTAAATAAAAGATCTTGTATGACATTTTACTTTCTTGTCTTCAAACGGCAAATATTTGTCTTTAAATGAATTGTCTTTCCTATATTAAAAATGGCTGTTTGTTATTTTGTCTTCTCAGGAACTGCTACACAGATTGATAGAATATTTTCTGTTGGAAAAGACCTCTGAGATCATGGAATTCAATCATTAACCCAGCATTTAAAAGTACACCTCCACTAAATATTATCCTTAAGTGTCACATCTACACGTCTTTTAAATAGCATCAGAGATGGTGACTCAACCACTCCCCTGGGCACCTTGTTCCAATGCTTGACAGCCCTTTCAGTTGCTAAAGAGCAACTTTGCTACTCAGCTTCTTCTCTCTCACTTGAACAGGCAAATGCCTGTGTTACCTTTCCCTGGGCTTAGAATTAAAAGCCAAACACAGTTAGAGGGGAAAAAAGAGTTTTACCTCGGTATTGATTTCAGGATCCTTAGGTGCACCACATACAGGTAGAATGCACCCCCGAATGCACATCAAAAATGCACACCCCAGAGTGCACCCCGGACAAAATGCACCCCCCATAATGCACATCCTAAGGAATGCACACACGCGATGGTTTGCGTATACAGTTACAGACCTTGCACATCAGCATATCTATCACAGATTCCCCAGTGAGAGGCTCGACAGGAGCCTCTGTCCTGAGGAATGTTTCCCCTGGATGGGCCTACCTTGGTTAGCAGAATGTGTTCTGGAGAGGACCTTGGTGTCTGGGGCTCTCTGACCCCCAACTACGAGGCTTTCCAGGGGTTTATTCTCTTGGCTTAAGGAACTTTGGGTCTAAGCTCGTTATCAGACTTAGGGAATTACAAGTATGTGGGCTAAAAGCACTAAGGATACGTAAAAGCTGTATAAAAGGGTATATGAAAGGGTATAAAAGAGGGGTATATGAAAAAGCAAAAAATCATTGTGGCATCACCTGCAGAAGCCATTGCCACAGACTTGCTCAGGGCAGGCAGCTGGGTGTACCTGTGTAAACAGCTGCACTCAGCTCCCTTGGCCTCATGGACATGTCCTGTCATGCTCCTGTGTGTCTTCTGTCATGGACACCCTGCAGGGAAGATTTTCTACTTCACAGAATCATAGAACATGCTGAGTTGGGAGGGATCCACAAGGACCACCAAGTCCAACTCCTGGCCCTGCACAGGAGCATCCCCAAGAATCACATCATGCTCCCGAGAGTATTTTCCAAACTTGAATGCTGGCATGTTTCCTACTGTGTGCTCTTACAAATCATTATCTTTCTTCTCCCTGATATTCATAGATATATACAAAGGAAATAATATCTTGGTCTTCTCTAAATGAAAGCTACTCTGGAGTAGTATATACTAGAACATGCGGCCACAGCTTGACTGCCAGAGAGGTTGTTCTGTCTATACGCTGCATTGCTTTGATAAAGACATATAAAAATTATTTTAAGATGGAAAACTATAAACACTGCTGATGCTTAGATAAACGTGAACATGAAAATAATGTCCAAGCTGGGCCAGACAGTGAGTGCCAGGCAGGCAGAAGTGCTGTGCTAGTGCTGGGGAAATCTATGAATGTGCACGTGCTTTTGAACGGATGGAGTGCTGCGTGCTGCACTAGTGGCCTTCTGCCTGTGCCAGCCCAGGGGGAGGAGGGGACGTGGCTGTCTGTGTGTCCTGTACATGACCATCTGTGTAATGTCCAGGTCCCTGTGTCTCTCTGGGATATTGCTCAGTTGCTCTACTGATTGAATGTTCAAATGGGGAGGCAGCAGCTGAAACCCTTAGCCTGAGCAGAGCCCCACATCTCCCAAGTACACTTCAGCAGAGAGGGACAAAGGAGGCCCAGTCTGGAGCTGCTGGAAATGATGGGCACTTGTAACATCCCTCAATAGTGACAATCTGTTAATTTACTTCAATTCCCCCACCAACATTCAAGATAGCTGTAATCAGGCCACTGAATGGAATTCAAACAGATGAATAATTTTTCTTTTCTGTTAGTTATGGCACTAGGGGAATTGAAAAGTTTTGCAGCTGGGGAGGAACCACCCCTTGCACCAGTACAGACTGGGTATCAGCAAGCTGAAAAGCAGATTTGTAGGAAATGCCCTGAGGGTCCTGGTGGACACCAAACAGATGTGAGCCTGAAGTGCGCCCTTGAGATGTGGAAAGCCAACAGCCTCCTGGGCAGTGTCAGGAGGAGCATTGTCAGCAGGAGGTGCTCCCTCCCCTCTATTCAGCACTGGTGAGGCCACACCCAGGGTTCTGTGTCCAACTCTGGGCTCCCCAGTTTGGGGTACATGGACATACTGGACACAGCCCTGAGGAACCTGCTCTAGCTGACCCTGCCGTAAGCAGGGCCTTTGAGCTAGATGTTCTACTGACGTCCCTTTCAGCTTCAACATTTATGCATTTTGGTGATTTTGTGTTTTCCTGTGCTGTGCACAATGGCCATTGGTAACTCCCCCAAACTGCCAAATGTTGAATTGCAATAGTAGTCAGTAGGTTAGTTTCTTCATTTTCAGATGGGTAAGTTGAACTTTTCATTTCCTTACCCGTACAAGTTTTGATGCAGATGGATTCAAAAATTTTGCAGGGCCTGAGAGCCCAGCAACCTTCATTTTCTTCCACTTTGGGAATTTCCTTATTTTTCTGGGATTGTTGTGTGCATTGTATTGTAAGCATTACTGAAAATGTATCAAGCTGTTTTTTCCTTCTTTTACATCTTACATGGCAAAGGTATGGAGGAAGGTGTGGAGGAAGGGGCAATTCTTGTTTACAATGCTCTCTTAAATATACAGAAAAGTAACAGGGTCTCCTACTGGTTTAGTATTTTTTGGCTGGCTCTAGCTTCATGTATATGTAATGTGCAACAGATATTTTGCCAAAAACATTTTACAGCTTTTGCAAGCAGTTTCTTCCTTCCAAATGCTGAATTTAACAGTCCTACAATGTTTTATAACTTCCATTCTATTCGTATGGTTTTTCTTTAGCCTAGCAACAGAAGTCTTAATGATTTTGATTGCTTCAAGAACATTCTATGAATTCAGAAGTGATGTGTCAGCACTTTTGGACTAAAAAACACCATTTAGTGATGAACTTCAGGTTCATATAATTTGAAATAATGGTGAGTGAATTTCATGCACACCCTTACTATCAACAGACAATTTAGAAAGTAGTTCATTTTGCATGAAAATAGTCTTGTTCCAGCCATGTCCTAATGGCTGATAGATCTAGTGGATTGAATATTCAGGATAATATTCTCTATTCCACTTTAAAATCGTGTTTATACTCACCCTAGATCATTTTTGTAACTCACAGAATAAGACACATACTCCCCCTTCAACAGCATTTGAGACTTAATAGTAACAACTGTTGACCAGGAATGAAATGAAATTATGCAATAAACATTGCACAAAGAACAACTGTGCCAAAACCATTTTAATAGATTATGAAAGGAAGTAGTTTAAATGTGTAGTTGATTTACAGGCGGAAAGATGCCTTCACATTGACAAAATTTCTGGCAATTCAACTATTTTTGGCAGACCTTCAACTTTTCATTACACAGAGGAAGGAAGAACTATCTGTTTCAGTTATGTGTGGTTAGTACATTTATACACCCTAGGCTAAGGCCCTGTTTGCTCTACTCCCGCAACACAGTATTTGTCTAAGTTGCCTCAAATAGGAAGATAAGTGTTCCTTCTTAAGGGAAATATCTTTATAGGCCAGCCCAACTTTAAATGTTTCGGCCAAAAGCTATGTTTTTTAGCAGCTTCTTCTTTCATTATAAAGAACTGAATGGAGCTTTTGTGGTAACACCCTGTGCTGCTGTGTGCATCCCTGGTCACAGGGATTCAGAGAGATGGCCATCACACATTTCATTAGGGAAGGGCAAAACAGCCTTCCAGGAACCCTAACCAGTCAAAGTGTGAACAGCCTTCGGTCTACTCTGAATTGCAAAGAGATCCTTAATTCTTTTCCTCAGTTGTGCTTTGCAAATTATTGTCAGATCTCTTTAAAAAAGATTCTTTGGCTGTAGCTCTCTACAGTAACTCCCTACATTTGTTCTTGGGATCAGTTAGGAAAAAAACCCCACCGCAGATCTTCAGTTTATATTCCAGCCTTCCTTTGCTTTTTTTTTTTTTTTTTTTTTTTTTTTTTTTTTTTTTTTTTTTTTAGCTTTAATTTCCTCTGTTCTTGGAGAAGGCTTATAAAATTTAGCTTAAGAATACAATTATAAAAGTATCCCCATTTCACTTCATTTTCACTGTCTACCCAGTTCTTCTGTGGCCCATGATGAGTTCAGGGTTTTACTACAGGGTTCCAGACTGCAGGTTGACTTGCCCAAAATTGTAGAGCTAGTCAGCTCTAAAAATGTGATTTGTTTAGTAGCATTTCTGCCTTATTGTTATAAGATATAGATTTATCTAGATTGCAGTTTAGTAGACTTTGACTAATACCAATGGAATGTAGCTTGAAAAATCTACAAATTAGCACCCATTTATCTAATTTTGTTACTGGAAGGAAAAATAGTGCATCAACATGATTCTGAGCCTACATTAATTAGTGCTGTTGAGAGATACAGTTATTAGCTCAGCTAAAAGCAGAATTAACACTTATATATATCTTTTAGGATCTGAGCATACATTTCCACATGACATTGTGCAAACCTGAGAATGTATGCCAGTTCATCAATTTTCTAGGAAGTCTGTTGTCCTCCAGGCATGGCCAGAGTATATGCCAGGGACAACCTATGACTTATACTTCTGAAAATCTACTCAAAGCTTTGAAGGTAAACCATGAACAGAACTGAAAGTGAGGACAGAATAAATTCAAGAGCAAAAACACCTATGTATGTTTATTGGCAGATTATGCAGACAGAATTTATACAGTAGTTATACAAAGAAGTGAAAGGAATTCAATTAACAATATATAACTATCATACTCTGCCTACATTTTTAAGATGCTTCCATTGAGAAAAATTCCTGTCTGTACAAAATCACTCTTGCCTCAGGAAAAGAGACCAATATATTTCCAGGTGAAATGAGAAATTCTCTATTTTTCTATTTCACAACAAATTATTGATTTAGAAAAACAAGTTAGTCATCTTACACTTATCTTAAGCACTGAGTGTACTCAGAACAATTAAACTTTTTGTTCAGTAAACTCAAAGCTCTCAAATTTTTGGCATAAACACTTCTTACCCACATTGTAGAAAGAAGAGCATAGTTGATGTGCAGTTTTAAGATCAAGTCTACTCTTTGCAAATGTATTGAGACAGGCTAAACTTTGGAAAATAAATTCTGGGATACAAGTAGAAAAAAGGAAATGTAATTTGGTTTTTACATAAAAATCTTGACATCTCTGGTGTGGCTCTGGTGCATCAAAGGACAAGCAAGTGATGAAATTAATATTTTGAACATGCATTTAAGAATGAAAGACAGGAATTTGGAACCCATTTTAAGTGGTATGTGGACAAATCCTTAGAAAGGACCACATCGTCATATCTGTATAAATAGCTTACAACAAACACAACAAATTTTTCTTGGTAAAGTTGGGTTATGGGGTTTTTTTTCTGCATAAAAATTTTACCATAGGCAAAACAGCACAAAGTATAAGGCATTCTCCATAAACCAAGAAAATGCTCAGTTTTGCTTTTGCTTTGGCTTTGTTTTGTTTTGTAGACAAGAAGAATTATAAAGAATGAAAACATTCAACTTTGAGGCAATGTAAAAAAATTTTGTCTCACTAAGTTAGAGAAAGACTGAATGCCATTTGTGTGATTCAGTAATTATACCTGAACAGCAGGAAAATCTGCTACTACTCACTGAACCTTGCTGCTGAGGGAAGTTGAACAGATTATTCATTCCATGGTTCAGGAAAGTCACTCAAATCTGTATACCACATGTAAAATTAGTTCTGACCTTGTCAGCCTCTAGCATGTCCTTCAGATATGGATCATTAAATTCAATCCTTAACACTCCAGGGGAAAATGCTAAAAAATTTGGGGGATCCTTATATTTCATTCTATGATCTCTTACTAAAACTATATATTGGCTTTGATTTTCCAAATGGAACCATCATTTATATCCTTGATGTATGAAAGCTGTGACTGGTATCCTTCTGAAGAAGATAACTGTCTCAAAACAAAGGATAACCAGTTAGTCTGGCCCATGCTGAATCTTTATCTTCATGGCAGCTCATGCAATGAGACAAACTTACAAGAGACTGGTATGTTGCCATAAATCAGTCCCTGAAGAATTCCCTCCTGTGCACCTAGATTTTTCATTTCATGCTCACAGTGTGTCAAGAAGGGAGTGCTTCCCAACTCTACTATAGCTTCCTCTTTAATACATTGGGACCACTTATTCACAGAGAGGTGAGTGGACCTGTACAGGCTGCTGAAAAAAAAAAAAAAGAAGCAAATTTGAGCACGTGATTTACACCTAATTGTTCACAATGTTCATAGTTCACTCTCCTTCTCTGAGGTGATTCCAAATAACAATGTTCAAGACTGCATAAGAGCTTTCCAACCCTCAGCAGTTATGACCAACTCATAATATTTGGGATTTTGCAAAAGGCTGGATCTATGTTTGCACTTAAGGCAGAGTAGGAAAGTATTCCTCTCCTCTCTTGTGGTTGTAAAAGGTTAGCCACTGGCTGAAGTTAGCTGTGTGGGCCCTGATCCCTTCTGAAAAACAGGTCCTGTCAGAAGAGGAGCCTTCCAAGAGAGAAGCTCTTGCTGCCTTGAGATAGACACCTATAATGCTCAGGATAAACAACTGTCTGAAGCAGCATGTCTGTCCTTATAAACTGTAAAGAGAAGAGCAAGATATCCATTCTAAATTTAGGTGTCTCTTACCAAAGAGGCTTTAAGGAGATACACTGACCCAAAGAGGAGTAAACATCAAACACCTTTAGCGTAACTCAAAATATAGTATTGTCCAAATAGTTGGTAAAAGACTGCTCCTATGTTCTCAGTGACTAATGACAGAAAAAGGTCCAGCAAAAGTGTGTGGAAATGAAGCTAATTTGTCTGCTTCTCTCCTGCTCTCTGTTACACAGTCCTGGTACAATTTCTCCAGCTGCGCGTTTCACTAGGCCAATGCATTTCAGTTTCACCGTGCTGAGCCAAGATATTTTTACATTTTTTTCTGAGAAAATACTGAAACACTGGCAGTTGACCTCTTTGGCATATCTTCCTGTGCAAACACACTTTGTAGTCTGCTATAGACACCTAAATCAATTTGCTCCAATAGTTCAAGCCCACATGTTCCATAACTATAATAATATTTCCCATCATCTCTCATTCATGTATACACACACAAAAGGGATGGGAAAAGAACTTAAAATTCCAGCCTCCAAATATGGCATTTTCATATTAGCTAGATAATTCCCCTACAGTATTACACTCTTACCATGCACAAGTTCAGTGGAGCAATTTTAATATGTTTGGGGACCAGTTATGGACAGTAATCTCTGATGACAGAGAATCACTGCATTGCAAAGTTACAGCTCCTGAGAATGGGAGACTTTGTGACATCATTAGTATTTTTTGAAGGTCTAAGCTAGGAGTCTCAGTAGTAAATGATTGCCACAACAGTAAATTGCACATTCAGTTGTCTTACCTAGCCTCTGGTCTTAACACCAGCACAAAAATCTCACCATCTGTGGATCTGGAGCAGAGAGTGAATGTGGTCAGTCTCTTTTCTGGAGGAGGCAGGAGGTTCACATTGACTTCTTCATGTTGATTTGTCTGTGTCAAACTAACTAGATGCTACTCTACAATGTGAAATGTTTGCCTTTTTTTTGCAATTCATATCTGGAAGTTTTAATTTTTTTCACTAATAAGGGAACAGTGTTTCTATTCTTTTTTTTTTTTGTAAAAGGTAGATTCTACAGCATTTTAGAAAAACCTATCAGTTAAGTGAATAAATATTTCTAAAGTTGAGATTATTGAATAGTCTTGGTTGATAATTATTGCTACAGACAACTGAAAAAACAGTTAGGTAACATTTGAAAAATGAGAAGGTCAATTTTAACAAGTACTACATGCAATTTAAAATTTGAAAAATACTGGATTTGGCTCTGTCTCAGTGGGGCTGGAAGAATCATTTTATCATAAGTTTCTACCCTCCCGATGAGAGCACATTGATTTATTCTATCATAAATCAAAACTACTGCTGGGCTATGAATGAAAGACTTGTAAGGTTTTGGCCTTTAAAAGTGGTTGGGAGCGTAAAGGAAAGAACATGGGAGTTTGCATTAAGGGAGGTAGAGAATCATACTGGCCAATAAACACATAGAGCAAAACTAACAACTAATATAAGAGGGCACAACCAAGTAAAATTGCATTCATTTGTGCCAGCATTTCATCTTACTTTTCAGCACGAAGCTGAAGGGAAAAGCCTGGCTCACCTACTTCAGTCACATAATATCACAGATAATGGTATCAGATGGTCTCTCATATGTATTTATCAAGACATCTCCAACATATGGATGTGTAGAAGTGTTGACCTTGAAACTGTAAAACCTTTGATCCATAAACTGCTCCCCATGGGAGTTTAGCGTACGTGAGAAGGCATCCAACAACATTTAAACGTATTAATATTTTATTACAAGGTATAAGTAAGATAATATGACAGAGATAAGAACAGTGCCTTCAAAATTAATACTCCTTTGCTCATATTTTAAAAGGGAAGCATTAACCTTTTCAACAGCTCATTGGTTAACCTTCACTCTCCTCTATGACTTTATAGTCCCAAATTATTGTCATTTGTTTAATAATTTTATCTCGTTTCACAGTCCTTAGATTCTAGATAGGCACGAATATAGAACAGGAGATTGAAAACATCTACTACACAGAGAGAATATCAGACATAGATTAGGTCATTTTCCTCACAGGGAATTTGTAAATTAGCTGAGAATGACTATGGCTGATCAACCCCTTGTGTCTTCCAGGTTTGCCACTGCTTCAGGTAGCAGTGTAACATTCTTACTCCGCCTATCCACTTGGAATTTCAAAATATTTTTAGGAAAACATATTTTTTCCATGCCAGAAATGCAATCATATGTTTATTGTTCCTCCCAGCATTAATGCTTATGGTCCTTAATGAAAAGTAAAGTATGTGGGGATTTGGTTTTGGGTTTTTCTGGTTGGTTTGTTGGTTATTTTTCTTCCAGCAGTCTTGTTTAATTAATACAGAGAGTGCCAAAGCTTAGAGCTGGCTAGCAATTTTCGGATTAGAAAGTTAACTTGTACAAACAGCAAAAAGTACATGCATTCTTAGGATTTCATAATGGACTTTTCACTTGCAATGAGATATAGAGATCACTGTTGGAGAAAATAGTAAAAGGAATTATGAAAAACTATGTACAATAAAGAGAAATTTAAACTAGAACAGATGCAGAGAAGGGTGGAGATCCAGGAAAAAAAGATCAGAAAGGTAGGTCTTATCATATGAAAGGAGACTAAAATGAGCCATGTATGTTTAATCTAGAAAAAATAAAAACTGAGAGGATGTATAATGTCTTTATATATATAAAGATAGGTAAAATAGAGATAGAAAAGAAACAAAAGAGAACTCTGACACAGTGCAGCAGTAAATATGGTCAAAGATTGAATCATTTTGGAATTAGAATTAGATCTCAAATCATATCTAAGCCAAAGAATCTCTGAACTTTAACCAAAATTTTAAGATCAGCTTTGGCTCATATAGGTCCTGGAGCAATTTTGAGAACGAGCTTGACTAAGTGTAATCAAAATGTGTTCCTAAATAGATTTAGTTTTCAAGATGGCATTGCTGCTTGAGATTGAAATTGATGACATACAGAGGTCCCATCTAGCATAAATTAATTTAGGTTTTTGTTTAGGATGGGTTACCTACTGAGATCAGTGTCTATGACCCAGTAAATTCCTTCCTGACACTATTGTGCTATTAAAACATTTCAATTTCTACTTAATTTTCATTGGGACAGTCTTCCCCCCTCCAAATGGAGCTGACAATAACCATCTAGACAGCTTTTCTTAAAAGTTGTGAGAACGTAACCTCAAGCTGGTATTTTGTCATCCTCTAACATTTTAGGTGTGTCTTAACTACCTCCCTGTACTCAGTATTCACTTACTGTCAGTGATGAGCTCTACACCAAGGCACAAGCACGACGCGCTGTGCCTATGAAGCTAATCAGAGTGAAAGACCTAGCACAGCATCTCTTGGTTCCCTCTCCTCTGATGTCTTGATCATGACCCAGGTGCCATTTCAACCTACTCTATCTATAGGCACAGGACTTCAAAACCAAAGGTTTTCATGGGATTGAAACATGACCCCAAGAGATCTTAATTTTGCCAACAGACTCTATTTCATGAGTTGACATCATTCACTACCATGTTTTTATAGCCATGCTTTGGCAAACAACTATTACAGTCATTCAGACAGTGATAAGGAGATATGGATTCAAACTTACAATGCAATCTGTAGTAAAAGTTAAGTGAACCACTTTCAAGCTCAACTACCATAAATAAAATGTTTCAACTTGTACAGTTTATTATTCTCATCCTCAATTATATTTTAAAGGGCTTCCAAAGACAACTCTTTTATAATTTTATCTCTAACATTAACAATCTTCATTTTGTTATCGATACATTCTTCCCCAAATGCTTCAAAACAATTTTCTCAATTAGAAGATTCAAGTAGAATTGTTTTCTGTCAGTATTATTTTCCCCATTATCACTCTGATTCAGTTATTGAGATTCTGCTTTTGATGCATGACAAGGGCAGTTATGAAGGGTCCAGAGACAAATATATCCTCTAAAAGTATTTTTCAGGTTCTGCATTTGCCATTCTGGTGGACAATTCCAGAACAGAATTCAGAACCACTTAAAGTTTCCCTTGAGACATTCAAGCATTATAACAGGAAATTCTGGGTTTCAATCAAGGAGCTGTATGAAATCAGATAATGGGAATATTAAACTCAAAGAATTATTCTAAGTAACACATCCACTCTCCAAAACCTAGGCCAATCAACATTGCAGGTTTTATTCAAAATTATTTTAAAAATTAATTTTTACTCAAAATTAATTTCTGAATCTAATCATCCGAAAGCATTCCTTGAAAGAGCTACTAGGGTCTCATTCTTTTTATTAAAAGATGCTAAGGAGGATAATGATCATTGTAAAACAGAAGTGATGAAGCCTTTCATTCAAAGTGAGCTTTAGTTTCTTTCTCTGTTTCAAGAATATCAGTCCGTGTTTCTTCCTTTCCAGGTGACTCTGAAATGCATGCTCTTAAACATGTCAGGAATCCTAGATTTCCAGTGCCTCCTCCTAAACATTAACTTTTCTTGCTTAATAGACTTTTTTTGACAAAGCTTATAGAGGAGGCACTAGCCTATCCTGTACCAGATGAGTGAACAAACCGCAAGTGTCTTCTACCATACACTACACATTAGGCCAAAGAAAAAGAGAAAATATAAGAATGGAAACCGTCTGGCACAGATATGCCTTAATCACACACCAGACGTTATGCTTGGGCTTGACTCAGGCACACTTTGGTTCTCAGCACCATTTGAATCATTCTCATGCATTTTAGATTTTGAAATGAAGTTCACAGACATGGTGCAGGATGGGTGGGAAACCTGGGCCCTGCACAGAGTAGCTGGAGGCCAGGTCAAATGTCATAGGATTGTTCAAATGGCACTGGAACTGCATGTGAAGGCAAAGGAAACAAGCTCCAAGTCTCATTTTGGGAAATGTGTTTACATTCAATATGCTGCAGTCCAAGAACGTGACAGACACCCTGTCACTGCTTCCAGCCCTGAGATGGGGAATCTCATATGTGCATCACCTCTTCATCTGAGGCAGGTGATGAAGAGATTAGGGACAAAATTAAATGGAAGAAATGGGAACTGAGACAGTGTGATAGGCTTGAAGAGCTTATACAAGGGAAGAAGAATCAAAGAAAGAAAGAAGGGTCTACTATTTCTCCCAATACCAAAGTATACAAAGAAGAATTTTCTCTACATGGAGTCCAAAATCACCACAAAAATTCATAAGGACAGACAGCATCAGGTTGGATGGTGATAACAGCAGCACAGCTGCTTCCATTCACTTGTGTCTGGCAATGGAGCCCTGGAAGGTACCAGGGAAACAGCTGCCATCTGTTTAGTCACTCACTGTTCTTTTTTCTTTCTTTGTAATCTTGTGTTATTTTCAGAATGATTTTTTTATCCAGCTTGAGATGTTCAACATTTATGTCCATATTGCTCTAGACACTTCTGCTTTTTCTAGAGACAAGAGGAATGTTCCTTGAGGCTCTAGAAGCAGTTTTAGGAGGCATTTTTTGAGTTTACCCACAGGAGAAACACACAAAATGTATGCCACTCTTGGGATAATAGACACAGAAAAAAAGATGAGAAAGAGTGTCTGAAAAATACATTGCTATCTGTCAACATGCAATTCATTTTGCAAAGCCCAGTTCTCTAGATATTCTGTTTCCTAAAAAAAAAATTGGGTGTATTTCCTTTTTTAATTTTTTTTTTAATTTTTTAAGTTATTTTAATTGAATAATATGTACAGTTGTTGTTTTCTTCTTCTTCTTAATTCAGTAGGAATAACTGATAAGCATTACTCACCAAAGAAGGATGGAACTAAAAATGTAAATCTCACGGACACTTTGCAATTCAGATCTCACTTATCAGAGGATTGATGCACTGCTAGTAGAAGCAGACCTTAGAGGAGGTAGCACTGTCACATTAACAACATTCCAGCTGTCTTTAAAAGCATAAAAGTCAGAAGTACAAGCATTACAGTGTTAACAGCAGTTAGACAACATTTACTCCCTCTTCTACTTTTAAATTATGTGCCACATTCAAATTCATTTCCTTTAAGGCTCTGAACAACTCTGTCTACATATTGTTTTCAATTCTTCTTTTTGTCTTTTCCAAGGCTGTAAATTCCCTTCTCTTCCAGCCTGGAATTACTCTTTGCTCAAAAAATTTTCTGTTTCCTTCTCCGTATTTTATCTACGCACAATCTTACTTTCAGTCTTCCTGACCTATTTACAGGTTTCTTCATCTTCTATATTTCAAACAGCTTCCATTCCACACTCAGCTGCCTCCACTGTACATACATTTGGGTCACGAAACACTTTCACAGCAATAGACCCCCAGGTACAATTGACTGTCCATCACCTGTGGGTAGTGCATGCATTCTGCAGAAAAATAGGCTGCTATAGTGACAGAGACTCCAAGGCTGGCTCCACGCAGAGCAGCACATGAACAAAGATGCATTGCCTCCAAGGTTAGCTCAGTAGATGTTTGCCTGGTTTTGGACACTGAGCCCAAAAGTCCTGCCAGACTTGAGCTGGCTCCCCACAGAGTCATTCTTGCTTGTCTGTGACAGTAACTCTCAAACACACATTGCACTACCTGTCTTGTCATCCAAGATCTCTCATCCACTCACCCTCAAAAATGAGTAGGACAGTGTGGTGTTTTGATATTCTATGGATATCTAGCCATATCTTATCTAGAAAGGCATGCATAATATGTGTGGTGCATATGTTCCTAAATTTGCGCTGAGATGGAAACAGACCAAATAATCTTGTAAGTATTTTCCACTGCAGCAGACTGAAGTCTAGAACCAAAAAGGGGGAATAGAGTTAGATACTTTGAGAGGATTTACACTTTCCTCGTGTAAAATCAAAAAGAACATTTAAAATCAAAGATTCCTGGTGATTTTTGTATTTTGCTATCAAAACACAAAGACAGTATTCTAATTGCGAGGAGTGAATCACTCCCAAAATATTTTACTCTGTTCAAACCTTTCAGGTACAGTTTAGCTTGGGACTTTTCTTATGGAAATAGATTTGTTTTGGAACATTCTACCATGAAATATGACTATGTTGTAGCTCTGAGATTAGGATCTGTTAATTCCTGGAGATCCAAAAAATCATCATGACAGATTTATAACACTGAAGCTCTGAAGGAAATTTATTGGACATACTTAAACAGATTTTGAATTACCTGCTACCTAATTAGAAATGGCTCCAAAGCTAGCCACTGTTAAAGACTTCTCAGTAAATTGTTTTCAAACCCTAGGGCAGGTTGTAGTCATTATGTTTTCTTTACACTCTGCACAAGATGGTCTTTGTTTAGTAGCCTGCATGTTACATGTATCCTTTCACATTTTCCTAATGTTTCTATTTATTTAATTTTTTAATCCAGTGCTATTCCATTATTGGACCATGTGGACAGTTTTAGAATGGCTGCTACCTCTCTCTATACTGACCCCTATCTAAAAAGCTGGTATTTAATCTTCCTTTATCCCATTACACATGTTCCTAATCTTTCTCCCACTCTACTCTAAGCTTTCTTAGTAAGTTTTCACTTCCACTCATGTGTACTGACATTGAAATCACTGCTGGAGAGAGGAATAATTGTTCAGATCCAACCTGCACTTGAACCAAAACCGTCTAAAACTGCTTCATTCCTCTGAATGTCATTCCAAGTGAAGGTCGACATTGTTCAGTCTTAAATTTGGGTGCAATCCTCACCCTAGAATCCTCACTCTTTGGGTGGAATCCTCACATTTTATTAACTGTTAGATATTTTCTAACTTGTTCCAGTAATATGCAAGGCTATTTAAGAATAAAAACATGTTTTAATTATGTCTGTAAAACCTTAGCATGATGATCTGCTATTGGATCTACTAGTTCAGATCAAACACAAGCCTTGCCAGGTAAATTAGAAAAGTCATTTTTTGAACACTTCCTTAAAGTATAATATATATCAGTCCTTAAAATCAAATTATTTGTGGTTCTTATCACTGATATCTCATGGATATATTCCTTTTTCATTGAAGTTTTCCAGTTAGTTACAAGCAAATCTGAAGCAAATCTTTCTAAAAAAACCCTAATTATCACTGAAAGAAATTTAAAGCACAGCTAAGCATGAGGGAACAGAAAGGAAATACATGCATCTTGCACAACTATGAAAAAAGTTTGCAAATCTGTGACATAATAAACTACTAATTATTTCCACACTTAGGAAAGTATTAGAATTTATTAGGGCCTTTCCAAGATATGGAAAATATTCCACAAGTGAGGCAACTGTAATTCAGGAGAGGTGGAGTCCAAAATGAGTTATTAAGGTCTTTTCTTCAAGAATGAATATAAATATTTTCCACCCTTCACTATACCAGCCACAGTATATGCATGAATATATATCTTAAATGCTGGCATTCATGGGGGCTGTGTATACGTAATAGCTATCCTATCTATTTTAGGAATTTTGAAGGCACATGTTGCTTTGGCATCTACCTTTCATATTTGTGTAAGTTTAAGGACGAAAAGAAACTTTATATATGTCTTCCATCTTTGCTAACACAGAAAACTGAAAACTCTATGCAAAGACTTTGCCATGACAAATTGCTGTTTTTATATTTTGAATGTTTATATTATTAGAGATAAATGCCATAGGGAAATGGGTGGACCTGGAGCATTCCACAGCCTTCTTATGTTTGCACTAATCAAGCTAATTAATGTTTTATGAGCCTTGATCTTGACCTTAAGGTTTTACAGAACTGGATAAAACCACAATACCAGAATATTTCTTTTTAGGACTTGTCACCCTAAATAAAAGCACTAGTAATAGTGCCAGAAAAGCATACAGCTGCAGTGTCTTTACTGTGATTACTATTTCCTTCTTCATCTATAACAGTGTTGGTTGGCCTGGTTACAAGTCCCAGCCTGTGTTGTTGCCTCTTGCCATTTCCCTGCTGTCCTGCCTTTCCCCAGCAGGCAGGAAAACTCAGTCTGACTGTTCATGGTCAGATGAAATTATATGTTCAGTGGAAGTGGCTCACTGGGCAGAACACAAAAGCAGAAGCACGCAGGTGAGGGCAATGATGGTATCTTTAGCCACACAGTTTGATCCAAAAGAAGATATATGAAGAGATTTTACTGTCTTTCCTCCTTTATCTGCTTTCAGTGGGTAAGACTGTTTCATTTAGACTTCTACAGACCACAGCATATTGTTCCTGCCCAGCAGTCAGTACAAAAAGGTTTTATGAAGCAGCAAATATTGGTCAAATAGCAGAGAATTGCCTCTTAAAAATCTATTTCCCTGATGAACGGTCATCCCAAAGTCTTGAAGAAAGCATGTTTAAACACAGACAACCACTTGCTCAGAGCTCAAATTAAAGCTCATTGATATGTCTGTACAAAAAAGTTAACTATGCCCCAGACCATCCCTTTGCGCCCAGCTCAACTGGGAGACAACAGCCTGTCTCCTTAAAAACCAACTCTCTCCCTCCCACACAGGGAATCCTTATCAAAGGTGTCTGCAGATAATGGTCTCTATCACTCCTGAGCCATGAACAGGAATTTTTCTGGGACATCTTCATTTTGCACAGGCCAAAATTATGCCTGGTGGCAGTACCAGCAACTGAAGAGTACAGGAATTTTATTTTCTTCCTACCACCCACCAAGAACAGAGAAAATAAAGGTGTTTTCCTGAAAGACACAAAAAACCAGAAAATAAGTCCATGCTGTGCCTAAACTGGAAGTCAAGTGCATGTCCCAGTGTGCTGCCCAGCCATGGCAACCCAGTGCTGACTGTTTCTCCTGCTGGAGAACCTGATGACTCTTTCCCATGCACACACGGCCATTTTCTCCCCCTAACAAGAAAGATATTCTCAGAGAAGCAGAAAAGATGGACAAAAATAGAGTATTAGAACTAGAAAACTTGAAAACAAACAGAAAAAATAATAAAGAAATAAAGGAACAAAGCAAAATTTGACAAGGGGTGAAACCCAGAATGGATTTTTATTTTTCCTTTTCCTCTTCTAAAAATCTAAACCCATCAGCCTTGTACAAGCCATGAACCTGTAGTAATAGCAGCTTTGTGGATTTTCCAGACAATCGGGCAGCAGAAAGTCACCTGATCCATCTGTGAGTCCTGGTGAGAACCAGCAAATATAATAGGTTGCAAAACACCTGAAACTGCTGGCATTGCAAACACTTCCTGTCTAATTCTGTTGGACAACAGACACAAAGCCGACCCTGTAATTACATCCCACCCCAATCTACATTTGCAGTCATGTAATTAATACTTCCTCTGTAAAGCAATGGAATAATTTAGAGAGCGTATTTTCAACCGTAGTCTGGGAAAACTGAGAGAGTGCGAGCCCTGCTCGGGCATTTTAGCTACAGGGAAATGCTTTTCTTGTTCCATTTGCTCACAGAAACTGTAATTAGATGCTCAGAGCTCTCTTTGTGCTAGGGCAGAAGAAAATGATACTTCCTTCCTGTTTAAAAGCCACAGGCAAGAGCGGGTGAGAGGAGCTTTTACTTATTCAGGGGACTTTATGAGAGTGATAAATGTAGATGGCCCTGCAGACTCAGCCAGCTGAGAAAGTGTTGTGTTATCCCACACAGGGAAACATTTAGCCTGTTGTTGTGTAGTTAAAATGCTTCTTCTCATAAATCATTGTGGTTTTACAGTAGGCATAACAAAATCCCACATAGTTACTATACAGAAAACAAACACTTTTCTGTTTCTTATCATGCTACCCCACAATAAACTTTCACAGAGTTGATTTTTTTATCTGCTCCAGATTTCCCCCTCTCTCAGCATATTGCATACAGAAAGGGAAAAATCATGATGGTGGGGCTTCTAGGATGTTTCAAAAAGAAAAACTAAACAGAAAGAAGTGTAAGTCAGCAGTACTGGAATTGAAGAGTAAGGTAAGGATCCTCAGGATCATAATTTTGGGTTTAGGTATTGCAATCCTACTTCATTCCCACTTTAGCTGGAGAGTATCAGGCCCAAGAATATGTCCTAGGAAATAATGACTTACAGAGAGTCTCTTTTCTACGTTCATACTGTAGCAGTTGCTTTAGCACACTGGTTACCTGCTCAAGCAATTGTCTGCTCAATGTGGGAGAAAGCTGGATTATAATCAGAACTTCTAAATTCAGACAAAACAGCAACAACCAAAACAGGAAAAAAAAAAACAACACCAAACCTGCCCCATAAATCAAACTTTAAACATGTAGAGAGTTGTTCCTAGTATGACTCCCTTCCTGTGTTTTTTGTGCTTTAGTGACAATATCATCCAGGCAATATGAAGAAGACATGACTGACAGCTGCCTTCTTTGAAGTGTGACCACTTTCCCTAAGCACACAGGGCATGCATAGCTGGCCTGAATTCAGGCTTTTTAATGAAAGGGCAATGAAAAGCCTCTGAGAGGTTCTTGAAAGTCTCCAGGCTTCAAGTTATTCCTGAATTAAAGATACAATCTTTGTCTTTTCAAACACATGAACTTTTCCACATCATAAGTGTTTAAAGGTACAATCCAATACTTCACAGTACCTCATGCAGTACAATTTCAATGGTATTCAGACATCTAAGTCCCAGAGGACTCTCCAAAAATCCTTGGCCAAGATCCCAAGAAGCACTTACTCCAAAATCCAAGCATCCTGTTATTGCACATACCTAAAGAGGATACGTTCTTTGCTGATCCAAACAGTTGAGTGCCTACTCAACTCTGAATTTACAAACTAGGCAGGTCCTTACCACGGAAAGGACACCGTTCTCTCCATGTTAAGACAAAAGCCAACACTTGTGCAAAGAATTTTACTGATTTTAAAATCTAGACAGGAAAGCTTCCTGCAGTTTTATAATACTTTTATGATGAAAGTGCCTAGGAAGTAAACGATCTGGATGCAGATCACTTGTCAGCCTGCAGAAACTTGATTCTCTATGCTCTCTACACACAAAGCCATGCAGGAGTCAGGAGAGGAGATGTGATCCACCTGCTCAACTGGAGCCATATATCTCTGCAGACAGCAATAAATAGATAACTGAGTAAGAGGGGGATTAGGAAAGGGCAGTCTGACTCTTTAGCCTATTTATTAGACCTCTCTCTTGCAACTGATTCCTGACAGCAAAGCAAAACATAGAAAAAGGTGTTGAACTTTGCATTAGACACCTGTCGCCTCACTCAACAGTCTAAGTCTGTATTTTCATAACTATAGGAGAAACAGACAAAAGCATCCTATTCCTTCAGTTGCATTTGGCTGAAATTGTAAATGTTTTTAGTGATACCATTCATTCAAGATAAATAATTCTACTGTTTTAAAATTACCTTCCTGGCCTAAATTTAGAGCCATTCCTTGTAATAATTATTGTATCAGAAGAAACTACCTACAGGAAATTGGTATTGCTCAACTGTTACATCAAATATCAGTAACCTAGTACCTCTATATTCATAAGTCTGCTTTTCAAAAAACAGATACAAGACCCTTATTCTATTTCTCCTGCTTGGTAACAGGATATGCTTGAAAAAAATATTATTTCTTCATGTATTTCAACATAAATTTTAAATATGCAGCCAAGTAACTAAGTGTTTGTAAAGTAATAATTAGCACGGGCTTTCATCATAAGTTCAGGACATTAGCGTCTGAAATCAGGACACTAATAGTCTACCCCAAATGAAAAGGATTCACTTATATCTTATATATCACATTTGAATGTCTCTTAGTAAGTTCTTTTTAATATTTGATTTAAAAATTGAGTTTTTGAAACAAAAAATATAACCTGGTTTCAATCTTTTGCTAAAAATGGTTTGAGAAATATATTTTCAAAAGTCTCAGAAGAGTTTGACTAATAGTATATTTCAAGGCTGGCAAGAAAAGCTTGATGTCTCAAGCCTCAACAAGACAGGACAGAACATTTGGCTATTACATGAATGTTTCATCTTTCTTTCCCCTTTCATTGGCTCTTGCCTTCCCCTTCCCTTCTCATAATCTCACATGTTGGTTTTGCAATTTTTAACTTTCTTAAGAAACAAACACATGCAGTCTACTTCTCAAAAATAATTAAGGACATTTTATTATCAAAGAATAAATGCTGTGAAAGTAAAAGCACCAAACTGTTACTCTCAGATATTTTAAAGGAGAGAATGTGAGGTAACGAAAAAAAATTTGCGTGATCGTTCAATAAAGCATGTATAAATTTTACTTCCTTTATTAATTTAAGATTGTTGGCTTTTGTATTTACTTCCTAGTCACATATCCTGTACAAGCAGCTGATATTTTAAGAGGGACTTCAGCTAAGCAAGAAAACAGGAATTCACAAAATGTTACTTACATCATAGAACACTTTTAATCCTCTGGTGGGGAAAAATAAAAATTATACTTGGTTGAACCATCTGATTGTACATCCTCAGAAGTTATTTCCTGTTGCAGTCCGGTTCTGGCCTTCACTCCCCCTGAAGACAGCTTTGTCCATAGAAAGAATCAGGAACAATATTTTTGGTAGATATTCATGGATGTTTTATTTCTCTGACCGCATGGCAGCCAGGAGAGACACAGACCGGCCACATGGTAGCCAGGTCAGGCACAAACTCTTTTCCAGCTGTCCCCCCAAGACCCAGGAATGGGTCAACCCCAGTTTCTGTGGCGGGGAAAACACCTATAACCAACAATGAACAGGAGAACACCAGGGAGCCTGGAGACCCCGTAGACCATGCTTCAACTCAGGGCCCATCCCCCGGGGGGGGGCACCCCTCATCTCACCCTTTTGTTTTAAATAAGAAGGTTCCTCTCAAGGGTTAAAGCACACCATTTGAAACAACTGCATATACACACAATAACAAAAAC
>VYXC01005839.1:0-47438 GCA_013397175.1 Platysteira castanea
GCACCCACGGCACGGGCAGCCCTGCCCCGTCCCGCGGCCAGTCACCGCCGTGGGCGGGGACGGAGCGAGCCCGCCCCGCGTGGTCCAGCTGGGAGCCCGCCCATGGCAAAGCGCACAACGCTGAGGTGCGAATTCCTGATCTTCCCCTATTCCCTGGCAAAGCGCACAACGTTGCCTGGCAAATTCCTCATCTTCCCCCATTTCACACTGCCTGTCAGGGTAATCTGTGAGTGATCTCTCCGTGTCCTTGTTTCAACTCGTGAACCTTTTGTTATATTTTCTTTCCTCTGTCCAGTTGCAGAGGGGAGTGATAGAGCAGCTTTGGCTGGTGCCTGGCATTCAGCCGGGGTCAAACCACCACATGCATCCAGCTGCTCCTTCCCGCTCCTCCGCAAGCTGAGCGGGCACAGGATGAACTTTGCTTCCTGCGGGGGAGACCTGGGGGAAAATGGGCAATCTCCCGCTCTCCTCAGCCTGTATGAAAAAACCCACCCAGCCAAGCTACAAGAACCACCATAAGAGAAACAGGAAAAACCACTACTGCATAAAGGAGAGTGGACCTTGAGACACTTGAACCGTAAGAGTAGTTGTCACCCATCAGACATGCTTCTCTGTTGTAAGCTGGGAGCACAGCTTCTCAGAAGTGCACATTTAGGTTTCCGCTTCTTCAGGAAAGATGCAATATTTTTGGGACAAGAACACTGTGTGTGCTGTTGTTGAGACCAAGACTGAATTGGTCCTTCTGAACGCACCAAGCAAGCACATCAGTCCCACTAAACATGCATAAAACAATCTGGGCATGGAACTCACTGCTCTGGTTAGGCTGTGATCAGTGGAAGTGTGAATACAAGCCAGACCACTACAGTGTCAACCACTCCCCACTACTCATCAAACCGAACAGTACTCATTTTCTCATCACTCCAAGCACGAGTTCCCAGCAGCATCTTCCTGTTAATAAACAAGTGCATCTGCCTTCACACAGTGATACTAACAGCTCAGAAACAGCCTTTTGCAGAGCCTCCCCATCCAGCTGGTCAAACTGTGTTAGGTGTTGTTCCATCAGAAGTGCTCCTTCTTCCTGTTTCGAACAGGCGTCCTAGTTTTACTAGAAGGTTGTTAGGAAGGCAGGGGTGTTTGTTGCCAGCTGTGTTGTAACTTCAGTGATGACATATCGAGGCTGGAAGTGAAGCTCTGCTCAAGAAAGCCAGAACACATTTCACTCATCTTTAGTGTCAAGGTTTGATGCTGGCTGAGCACCAGGCACCCATGAGTTCCTCGCTCACCTTCCCCTGCCACAGCTGGGCAGAGAAGGGAAAAGGAAAAAAAAAATTAACGAAGGCTCCGTGAGTTAAGGACCAGGAGAAAAAAAAACACTGCAAGGGAAGAACAGGCTTAACTTAAAATTACAAAGTGAATTTTCTCCTAACAGAATCAGAGGAGGATTATGAGAAGTAAAATAAGCCCTTAAAACACCTCTTCCCCCCAGCCCCCCCCTCCTTCCCACTGACAGCGCAGGGAGGCAGGGCAGGGGGGTTTTGGTCAGTCCATCACCGAGATTTCGTTCCGCTGTACCGGGAGAGGAGTCTCCCCCTGTGAGGCTGTGGGGTCCCTCCCACAGGAGACAGTTCTCCGGGAACTTCCCGGCGTGGGTCCCCTCTCACAAGCAGCAGCCAAACCGCACCTGCTGCAGCNGTGCCACATCCAGTCTTTTTTTAAACACATCCAGGGATGGTGACTCCACCACCTCCCCGGGCATTACCAACCTCTCCCATTGGCCCAGTTTTGGCCAGCAGCGAAGTGGAGGTTTTCCCCCTGGGGGGAGGGGGCCCTGGGGTGGAAGTATGGCCAGGACACAGGGTTTCCCTGCTCCCTGATGTTAATGTACCCAAGTCCTGCTACCCCACTGGCCATTTATGTTCCCCCTGCCCCAAGAACTCTTTGGTTTTCCCATGATTCTTCAGTCTTTGCTACCAGGCTCACAGCCACACGGTCTGGAAATAAACATCTCTGAAACATCTATGCAAAAGACCATTCCCTGTTTCTTTCCACAGGCCCCCCTGTCTTCGGGAAGGTTGCAGGAACCCCACTGCAACACAGCATGTCCATCTTTCAGAGCCATGAGAGATTGGCCCTGGACATGGCGGAAACTTGCAGGAGTTCCTCACAGGAGCCACTCCTGTGGTCCCCCCGCTACCAAAAACAAGGCTGTGCAAAACCAATACATTTAGTCAAATATTACAGGCAACAGTCAAAGGTGAAGACCAACTGCTAGACCTGCACCGGCGCCATCCGGGGAATTACCAGTTTTAAGGAGAGGTAATTGTTGGGAGATCATATCCCATTATTACAAGCTGTTAGTCTTTATTTTTTTACCCCATCAAGGTGAAGGGATGATAGCTTCTAAAATTTGGCACAATGCAAGATCTCAGACTGGGAAGGCAAAAAGTAAAACCAAGTAATTTTACAGAATGGTTCACCAGTAACAACATGAAAGTAACCATCATGATCCATCCATGGTTAATGTGCTGTAGCAAGCTTTGAGTATATTAGTTACTCTTTGTGCCCTAATTCCTTCCTTCACAAAGGCCTAGAAGGCTCATTATTTTAAAACACTTAAAGAGCCAGCCAGACCATGCAAACAAGCGTTCAGTTTAGGACAAGCTTAGATCTGTATGGAGACACAGCACAGGATTCCCTCTTCTGAAGGGTGCTGCATCCTTACACAACTTTCAACAAGCAAATTAAATCCTCTCAAAATCAAGTTCCCATTTTTAGCCTACATTACAGGACACACTACCCTCTCTCTTCTATTCAAGCACTTAGAAACATCCCGTTTCCTCTACAGCCTGTGAAGATATAAACTGGATATTATTCACAGTATTCCCTCCCACGTATGAACCCATATATTTCTAATACATCAACACAGCATTTTGGTGACGGAAATTCAGGCTTCTCCTGCGTGTCACTCCCATTGCCAGAACTTAGGGCACACCTTACAGAGCAGAACCAGAGCCAAGCTTGCCCTGTGGATACTCACTAGCACAACTGTGTTACATTCAACATCCAATTACACAAACCTGTGCAATGACAAAACAAATGTATAGGTATTTGTGGACACAGATCCTACCCTGCAATTTAAAGAGATGCAAATGCACTTGAGTGTAGCCATATTTTCCAAAGGAAAATTTGTTCCTGCAAAACTGAAGCAGAATCCACAGAGACTGATACGGAATTAATCCAGGAGGTCATCTCAGTGCAGATAGTGGAGATGGCTCTTGGCTTCAATAGGAAACAACATAGACAAGAAATATAAGTAAATAGGCTCCTTAGATATTGTCTAAGCCAACATAGGTATCTCCAGGATGCTGTCAGCTTCTATTGCCAAAGAATCATAGTGAAATTCAATTTTAGGGTTCTTCTTAAAGCAAAGCTGACCTAGTGAACTGAGGACTGTGAACTTCAACCACTAAATATAAGAACTGCCATTCTGAGGCCAAAACATTGGTAAGCCCGGCAGCCTTCCTCTGGCCCTCCCTCGCAGCTGGGACAAATCCCTGGAATGAAACCAGCAGTTCAGGCTACAGCTCAGATTGTCATAAAATGGACCAACTTTGGAGGAGAAAAAAAACAAAAAAAAAAAGGGGGGGGGGGAAGCAGCATTTATCCATGTGCTAACAATGCTGAAATAGATGAAAATGACAGTTAGTGTGTGTGTTTCAGAAATAGGTTTTCATTATGAAATTAAGAACAGGCTTGATTTTAACGTACCTTTCGAAAACTGCATAGTTTAATCACTTCTGCTGCCGTGATTGCCTGCTGTCTTATTGCCCAGAATTGAAGTCAGATCAGCCACAGAAACCACAGGTGCAGCCAGCAGTTACTCCGGTGAGACTGCAGCTTCTGTGCTCAGTCTCACGGAGAGTGTAACATGAAGCAGTGAAGAAGGGAGCTGCATTCTTATCTGTCCTTTTTCAACTTACTTCAGAGGGGAGAACGGCCTAAGGCATCACTTTATATCCACCTTCACCTTACAGAATACTCTGGTATTTATTGCAGTTTGAAGATAAAGTCAGCCTTAACATGCTTTGGGTCTCTCTATTACTAGTCAGCACAGCACCAGCAGCAGTCATGGTTTGACAGGAGACAGTACAGTTGTAACTGTGAAACAGGAAGAAATTCCAAGTCATTGTAAAGCTGCTCAAAGTTCTGAAAGTAAACATATGTACTGATAGTGTGTTATAAACTACTGAATAGTTCTGTAATACTCAGGATTGCTTACTGTTTGTATATTCTATATATGCCGTTTAATCCATAACAAGATGCATCTCATCTCATCTCATCACTATTTAAAAATGCCCATCACATTTGATACCTAAGCAACCTGAAAGCATACGGGGATTGAAGTATGATAGGCTGGGTCACTGCAAAAATGGGAAAATCTGGGAAACTAGGTCCTACAAACAGATTGCAGAACTACTATTTAGGTGGAAAATAATCCAAATCAACAGTAATTTTACCTAACACCTCTGAATCATTGATTATAAACAGAATATATATTTTGTAGAGATACAGACTCACATAAAACACATATACACCTACTTATAGACATATACCAATACAAATTCTATTTTATAGACCAGAATGTTCTCTGTTTCACAGCTAGTAAACACAGTCTCAGTTATGCATAAAGGCATAGAAGAGTAGACAAACACCAACATGAATTTCATGCTGCCAGGAAGCTCCACTCTCCTTTGAGCTAAGCAACCACAAAGTCTGGCTGCTTGAATGGCTAAACTTGAATACTTCAACATCAGCTCATTTCCTGACTGGCCTAAAACAAAGCAATCTGATAAATGCTCAAACTCAGAATCATTATTAATTAAAGATGCAAGTACATGATTTTTTTTTAGGTGCTAAATTATCTATTTTTGGAGGAGTGCTCTGCAAGGTATTTCTACTGTCTATGGAATTTAATTAAAATAGTATCAAGATTTTTGTATTATTATATGCTATATTATTACAAAGTAATCTGCATTCATCATATAAAACAATAGAGGGCTCCAAAATATGCAGTCATGATCTGTAAAAATTCCAGGCAGATAATACATTAGTAGATTAAAAAAAACTAAATCAGTTAGCATTTGATGTTGCATAGCAATTTATTTCCAGGTGACATGCTTGCTGTAGGAAGATCTTTAGGGAGAAAGTCACAGAGTTCAGTAATTCCATATGAAGCAGCTCATATTTTGCTGTTCATCCTCACACAAGTATGTCTCAGCAGGCAGTCACAGTCAGCACGACATATGGATCCAGTCTGAGCAGGCTGCTTGTCCTCAAGAGTTGCAAGACTGTTTATGCTGCCCGTCAAGACAGACATTTGAGCTATGCTGTACAGTCTTCCCTTGACTTCTCAAAGGATGAAATGGTTGTGTCCCAAACAATCCACACTTTCTGGACTTGGCTTTTATTAAATTTTTTTTCCACAGAAAAAAAATTTGTTACAAGAGAAAAATATTTACTATGTATACATTATTTTGATAAAAAACCATCGAAGACAACAAACATCATAAAAGGAATTATATTCCTTAGACTTGTTAGTAAATAGCTGCACATAGGTAAGTCCATATGCCATACACACTACTGCTAAACATCACTGTTAACACGTAAAGCACCACCAATAATTTTTCTGCATTACTGAAGTAAACAAGTTTGAAACTTTGAAAGGCATTAAACCTTCTGTCCCATCAAATTAAATAGATAACCTTAAACATCACTTGAAAGGCAGAAATACATACATTTAACTGTGCTGAAACCAAAACCATTGCCGGATTAATTACATTTAAACTCATTGCTGAGGTACAAAACAATTCAGAAGACCTTTAGGCATCACTAGCTCTGCATTTGGCATAGAGTGCAGCAACATAATGGTGATTGGTTTTTTAGCTGTACTGATGAAGTAGAAAAGGTTTTTAAGATAACACACGCTGCATGTCTTCAAATTCCCACTTTTTTTTCCCCTCTAAAGTTATGTTGTAAAAAGATTATTAAAGCATGATTATGCAGATTTATGTTGAGGTATTATTTAACATGAAATATTGCTTGTGTTGGAATAAACTTCCGCTTCTCTTTCATCTCCACTACCACAGTACTCCAGAGTCCACCTGCCCATCAATCTTCAGCAGACTTACAGATTCAATCAACATTAGTGGTAACAGAAGTTGCTTATTCCATCTCCAAAACACAACAGTAAAACAGACACCTCTAAATGCAAACACATCACGTGTGCACACACCCACACATTCACAAGCACAGCCTATGCTTTCTCCTGTTGGGAGTTTTGGTTGAAGGACAGGTTATATGAAGTTTTAAAAAGTATTTCAGGGACACCTTACAATCCCTACAACCTGATCTTGCAGCTCCTTTTCATGGGAATTGCATGAAAAAACTGATGGAATGTCACAAGGTCTGGACACTTGCACGAGACTTAGTGAAAATAAGGTGGTAAGAACAAGACTTGGTCCCTAGCCTCTACCTTTCAGTAAATAGTAAGGCCACCAGAGCAAATAGTTGGAAGAATTTTCAATGCCTGTGAAACCTTTTGGCCCTCCTTCTTCCACATTTGTGTATCTTCTCCTTATTCCCACCCCCATGGAAACTGTATTTAAGATTGTGTTATATTGTTTTGGAAGAAATAAAATCAATGGTTTTTTAAATAATACAAATAGAAGTTTATGCTCAGAAATACCTTTCCTTAGTCTCAAGCATCTCCTGTCAAATCTGAGTTCAAGTATGTGGTAATTCAGGAAGTGAAAGAGTATTTTTTTAAGATTAAGACGGAAACAGTTCTGTTAGTTTAGAAACAGCATGTTAGTTTAGCTGTGGGTTGGTCAAACTTTAATTCACAAGTCTAAGGATAACAGGTGGGTGCCTGAAAATACTATACTAATTCATTCTTTCAAGGTAATTTTTTTGCATTTACTAAGATCAAGTGTATCAGAAATTGGAAATGTGAAGGAGGAAATAAGCTAGCAAAATAGCCACACAAATTGCTATCCAAATTCTCATTCTTCCCAGTGAACAGCTGTAAGATGCCTGGCACACATCCCAGCTGCACCACTTAGGACTCAGGCATCCTCAGAGGCTGGCGTATTAAGACACAACAGAAACTCTAGAAATCAGAGGGACAGGAATTAAAAAAAAATCTTCACAAAAAGAAACACGAACTGAGGTTTTTGTTTGTTTAATAAAAGCTTGCAAGGCACATGTTTCAACTGAATTGCAACATCTACAGCAAAGCAGATCAAAATTTGTAAAACTTTCCCACAACCCTTTCAAGGAGTTAAACCTGTGATCTGGTTGAAAACCAAGCCAGGGTTGTCTGCAAAATCTGCTGTATTTATGCCCTATTGTTGTCCCACTGAGGGATATCACTGGAACTTATTATTTTTCACAGACACGGGAGATCAGACAATATTTTTGCTAGTCGTAGCTGGATAAGAAATTCATTCACTTTCTTTGTAAGATATGATTCTTTCCGTCACTCATTTTAATTATGCCTTCTTATAGGAACACAATGTTCTCCCAAATAAAAGGCTCCCTCTGTTACTTAAGGCTGCTGTGCCAATGGTGCTGCAATATAATTTTCTCTAATATAAAAAGCAAGGTAAAAATCTTAAATGATTCTCCTAAAGCAGAATCAATTGAAGTATCAAGAATACATCATAAAAAATATGACAAAACTAATAACAATAACTATGTCACAGTTCAAATAAAATTCAGCTCATTCTTTTTAACATGTATGAAGGCCAATGTGCTACAAGACAGTTTTGTTTAGATGTGTGGGTGGCCTCATTTGTGGTTTTCTTAATACATGTGCTCTACATGTAGGTGTTCAAACTACATTCTATGTGGTAAGACAACATTGCAGTAAAACACAACAGGCAGTCAAGGACAGTTGAATGCTGCATCCTGGCATGGCAGTCTAAGGCATGAAGCCGTAAACTCTGCGACTTTATCTACCCAAGTACAGTTGTAACCCTGAAGTTTACTACCTGGAATGCCTTATTGCTGATATGAAGTCATATTCATGAATTACTAACTTCAAGAGATTTAAATGACCAACACATAGACATGGAATTCCTTGACAGTGATTCAAACAAACTTAAATTGGAAAAGGAACTCGAAACTTACTGCCAAATATTACATCTATATCCACACATAAAGAGGGGGTTCCTGCAGGCCTGCCATAGCTCAAGTTAATACACGAGCTTCTGTTGGTATACAGTAATGGAGTAGTCTGAAACAGCCCAGTGCAGTAAAACATGCACTTGTGCACAAGCAAATAAACGCAGCCTGCACTCCAGCAGACACACAGGTACACACTACCCCCAACACGATGCCTGTATGCCCAGAAAGGATATTTACTTATAACTTGTAACTCAGTTATACTGATAAATGTTTCTCTCAGTGACAACATCCCATACATTTGATGGATTTATCTGAACACTGGTTTCCAAAAGAATGCATAATTTAACATTTTGTCAAGACTCACAGGCCTAAAAATATAACTGAAAGTAAAAAACAGATTACAGACATTGGCTTTTACAACAATAAAGCTTTCTTCTTTTAAATCACTCCAAAAGTGATAACAAGTTTTTAAAAAATCTCAGCACTACATGTCAGTGTAAAGTACGCAAGTGTATCTGCATAGAGCAGAGAAAAATCATGCACATACAACAACATGCTGCAGATCTAATAATTTCAGAGTTAAAATCTCCAATTTGCTATAAGGATTGTTTTGCAGCTTCCACTTGAAGGATGGTTTGCAGATTTTTCAGCTGAGGGTTCATCCTGTTCTGCCAGATCCTTCATTAAAGACATCTGGGCTCCGTAGAATCATTTCCACATGCCTGATAGACTGGTCTCTGGGCCAGGTGCTACATGAATTTGTAACTACAGGTAACTCCTAAGGGGTGAGCAACTTCTTCCAAAACGTAGTCCTGGCTTTTTGCCCAGTTATACCTATGTTAAGTAGAGCTATGGTTACCTTTTATTGGATTTTCCATTCTCAACACTAGGTTTAGGCTCAGAGCTGGAATTAAAACATCATTCATTCTCTTATAAGTCTATCAGACAGCAACAAAGAAGATGAACAGATAATTTGTTAAGAAAAAGAGTTGTAGAGGCAAAAGGGCTCATAAAACAACGACAAATTTTAGAGGGAAGCAAAACTTCAGAGTACTTTCCCAAATTTTTAAAGATCTGTGTATTTGCATAATTGATATAAAAATACCTATGAACATCTGTACCATTATTTATTAATGGTGGTGATTATAGTGTTTTAAATGACAGTTATGGCACTATCAATATAGCTATTGCATAATAAGTTGAATGAAATGAGTATCACCCATCCCTCCCCACACACTAGCACACACACAGAGGGGGTGAAACCCAAGTGCAGAAGTCTCAGTAGCAAACCTGGTTGTCCTGCTACACTTGCCTGAAAACAAGTATGGCATACTGTGGTATACTGGCCCATTCTGGTGGCTGCTAAGAAAGACACACTTATGCATACACACATACACACTCAAGTGTGGAAAAATGCTGAAGACGAGTTCTTTCCAAACTGAAGATCTCAGCCTTGGCTGAGCAATAGTTGGCTCCTATTCTGCAGATTAATTCCTAGCATTCCACCAACATGTCTCTGTAGACAACAGAGACAACAATGTAGAGATCAGTGCCTTAATCTATGAAGTGTTTTTTAAGAAAAATCTTCCTTATTTGATTTATACAAACTATATAGCTACACATAAGATGTATAAATGTGTGTTTGATAAACATAGAAATGTTCACCATGGAAGACAGGAAGAATTAAAACACAATAAAAAGAAACCCCAAACTAAAAATCCTAACACTTACTTGGAAAGACTTGGGATACTGATTGCTTTCTTGCTAAAAAATAAAAGCTATATGACTTAAATGAGCTCTTTAAATAATTTTTTTGTATTTACTGAAGTCTATGCACATCAGTTCTCTAACGCTAAAGTTAGAAATCCCATTTACATGAAGATTAAGATGATTTATAATGGGAAAAAAAATCTAAAAACATGGAAGACTGTAACACATTGTAGAGACTGTAAAATTGACAAATGTTCCCATTTCCTTCAAGGATGGTATGTGTTTCTGCAGATCTGTAGATCAAAGAATTTCAGTTTGGTAAAATAAAGTTGTCAGTACACTGCAGGTGTGCACATCTATCTGCAAAAATAAACTTCCTTGATCAAAAGGAACTTTTCCAACTGAAATTCATTCACAATCAATCCTCAGAAAGGAGCTTGCATGCTTTTTCACGACTGGAAGGATATCACAGTGTTGATTCTATATACAAAGTAGGATCTATTCCAGTATACTCGAGTGAAATAATTCACATATGGAGAATAGTTCATTTTGATTTCATGACAAAACCGTCCATATTTTGAGTAGGCATAGTTGTCACCTTCCTCACAAACCACCTGTCAGAAAGAAAAAGACCTCATTACAGTACTGAAGATAAGTGGTTACAGAATGTAATTCTGTACATTTAATTAACTTTCGTATTCTGTAAATTTCATTTATGATAGACATTTAATTTCCACATTATACAGTTCCAATAAACTGAAAACACATTCCCCTATAATTTGTTTAACCACCTAAAATAGTCTTTGTGAATCAATCCCTTTGTCAAGGTAACAGATATTAAAGCCAGTGTACTTCATTCATATTATAAAGAACAACAGCAGTGGAAATTACCCACATGCCCCAGTAGTTCAGTAGCTCAAACCTGACCGGCACACAGCATACAGTACGAAGGAAAGGAAAATCTCAATTACCTTTTCCAAGCCAAAGTAAGTTTGACATACCTAATAAAGACCAAAGGCACACACACATTGCCCTACAAACTGCAACCAATTGACTTGAAAGCAAACTGTGAGTTTTAGTATCTACTGTCTGATATCCCTGAAGAAATCCCTTCATTATTCCTTCTGATAGCACAAATTTACATGGTTTTAAAAAAAGGTGGTAGGACAAACTCATGAAGAAAAACCCACCGGTGGCTGCCAAACACAAAGATAATTGCCCTGAGCTACAGTCCCTCAGCAACAGACTGCTGGAAAACATTTGTCTTTCCTTATGAGTAAATCTGTGCTCTCAGCCAGTGTCAGAAACAAGATATTGGACTAGGACTATAGGATGTAGCACCAGCTAGAAAGTAATACTCATCTTCTTAAACACAGCAATTCAAAACACACCCACAGACCAGTCAACAGCATAACACACTGTCCACTGCCTCATTACTTTGGGAATAAATAAATGCTGCAGTTGCAGTCTCCAAGTACATACGCACTAGCTTCCACTACTTTGGAATGTCTTGATAATCTTCCAATATGACTTAAGACAATTTTTGTTAGCAAGCAAACAGAGATTTGTTTAAAGCTTCCTGAGACAATACACTTCACACTATAAACTTGTCAGAACAAACAATGTCAATTTTCTGAAAAAAACCCCAATATACCCAAATCAACCACTCCCCCCAAAACAACAACAACAAAAACTACAGCAAAAAAACCACAAGGATTATCAAGCTATGTGCAAGACAGAAGCATGCAGGAAGCATGGAGATGAGAGATGCAGGGGTATGAGGGCATGGAATTCTCAAATTGTGGTTAACTGCTCCAGTGGAGATCCTAAGTGTGAAGAGGAAACAGGAACTTACTCATGCAAATACAGTTCTGAGAAGAAATTGAAAGGTGACATGTGCCTATTAACCATGATGGAGGTTATTCATACACATAGACTCTAGTTATGGTACAGAATATTAGATATATCCTGGAATAATCACAGCATACATGATTTTAGCACCAAGACAAGGAAAGAAAGAATAGATTTCAGCAATGGTAAGGAAGTTACTAGAAAAATGGAGACAATATCCTTCATGAATAAAGTAGTTAGGAAACTTAGAAGTGAAACTGACACCAGTCGTAGATTCCTAGGGAAATATAGAGTAATCCCCTAATAACATACCACTCCTATAAATAACACAAGAAAGACAAAGCAGCTACAGGAATAAATGTAATAATGCTTGCATTACAAGTTCTTTTGAACTGTGTTTCATCAAAAGTAGAGCTTATAAACTAATTAACACAGATTAATAGCTTGGATTTTTCCCCAAGAAGGGAACGTAAGACTATATACAGGAAGCATATGTATGTCCTCCCCACGAAAGAAAAGAAAAAGATTCAAACCAAGGATTCACTTGGTATAGTTACCACACACTAGACTCTGATGTCAAATAGGTGCTTAAGTTCCTTCTTGGACAGGAAAGCAACTAAATGTAGGTAACCTGTGATTGCTTAGAAGTAACTGATGACTCCCTCTTTCCTGTTGACCTGAGAATAAGCAATGAAACTCCAAGCGAGTTTAAGGCCACTCCCTGCCTTTAATAAAACAACATTTTTGCTGGATTTCAAGGAAGCCAATGAACAAGTGGCAGTGAGATCATCTTATAAACCCTATCTTATTCCCTACTTCAGAAGCAAGAGCAGCACTATCAACAGCCAAAGAGACAGAACAAGGCAATGACTGAAGCAGCATTCATGGTGCAGTTTATTCAACCAATCTTTCTACCAGATGTGGCTTAAACTATGTATTGGTGTGCTAACGTATCTGCAAAGCTTAACTGAATAGACTTGCACCCTCATCAGAACCAAGCAGGCTGTACTGAACTAAATGGCAGGCTGGTCCTCATCCCAGCCAGAGTTTTACAAGAACTGAGTTTATCCACTTTAGAATTTCATCTTCAAAGCTAGTAAAGAATGCCTTCTGAGGCAGGACTTCACTGCTTTTGTAATAATCTCTTCAGGTGTCAGTCTTGAACATTTATATATAGTTAAATGGTATGTAATGACTGGCAGAAAAGCAGCACAGCTAGATACTCATGTATGAGGAGGGATTAAGGCAGTTAATAGTATTGGGTAAGATTACAAGTTTAAGAAACAGACAATCCAAAACTTAACTGATCACTTTCAAAATCCGAGTCTTCATCTACATGTCAATTACAGTAAGAAAAATAAGACCAGCATTGTAAGATTTATTTTTAATTTAATTATGCATTCAAACATTCATTTTTTCTCACCAATACTTACATGACCGTTAGCAATATCCAACAGATCTTTAACTCTACATCCTCTTACAGGTCCCACTTCATTGCAAATTGAATCTTCAATAACCAGAAAGTTGGCTTTGTAAGATGTGAGTATCTTATAAATATCCTCTGCTGACCTCTTTGAATAGATCTGATAAATCTACAAATTAAGAAAACACATTAATGCAATGCAAAAATCAGTGATAAATACTGGGACACACATACCCCACCAACAACAACCTATCTGCAATAAAAAACTGTATGTACACATCAAGACATAAAAAGTTTGGTTTTGCAATCTCCCTAAAGTGAGGAAAAGGCCAGCTGAATGGGAAGTATTTGTCTCTGCCGATGGCAAGTTCTCATCTTACATACTTCAAGTGGCCTGAAAAGTCTTCAGAAACAATATTTTGATATTTGTTTCTGTGCAGAGTGAAGCACTGACAATCTACTTGATAATCCCTTCCATGTCTGCTGGACTCCTATGTCCTCCTCCCTTCTAATACGCTTCAATTTTTCCATTACATTTGGGTAACGAGGAAGACAGTTCCTTTTGAGATGCCACATTTATGGAGTTGGATACTCACATTCTCATTTCTTTTCAGAAGATCATCATCATTATACAAAGGCAAACTCGATACCGTCCATCCTGTACAGAGCTTAATCACACCCATGAGCTGCGGGCTGCCTGCAAACACTGCAGCCACAGGAGCCTGTCGTCTGCAAAAGCAACATCAACACACATCTGAGTACTGCATGCACTCATCAAAACAATTTAATACACTGGGATCTGTTAGGGTGCTGCAGAATGAACTGGAGTACATGAAGGTATCACTGGGGATCTAATTACAAATGGTGATGGTGTTGCTGTGGCAGCACTTTCCTTGCCAGGGAAAGCTCAGACCTGCAGCAATATGGAGTTTGAAAGGAAGGGTTCCTGCTGGGGCAAGGGCTGATGTTTGTTCTCTCCTTGCAATCCACCAAGCACCATTCAGAGTAGTCCTGGAAAGGATCCAAGTATTGCTTTTCTGAATGGTTGCCAACTCATCACAGAACAAACTTGGGAGAGACGGTAGGTAGAAGGAGAAACAACATGATGTTATCTTTAAGGGAAAAATTTGTGATCGTTGTAACTTGGTCTCTAGGACAACGTATTTCATAATCTATGAGAAAATAATGTCAGCATACAGAATGATGTCTACAGGGATTATGTTTCTGGGTTTGGTATAATTTTTTGACTATTTGTAATTCTGTATTAGTGAAAGAAAACAGTCATTGTCATACTTTATTACAGACTTCAGCAACTTCTGTAGAGAAAATTCAAATTAAATTCATATTATCAGAGAGAAGACTAAGAAAATATACTGTAATAATGACACTGAATTAAAATTTCAGTATGGATAGCTAATTATATCCATAAGAAAAAAAAATCTTTTTTTAAAAAACAAGAACAGCTGCTACAAATACGGGTAGTCAAACTCCTCATAGCTGAGTGAATCTCAATGAAATTCACCATGATTAATTATGTATTTGAAGTATATGCAGACTAACATAAAAGCCATTAGATACTTGGCATTATTCCACTTGCTGCCTTGAAGAGCTACAGCAGTGACAAACAACATACACTACTACCACAACAAGAAGAAATTGGCTGGAACACTAATTACCAACCTTGCCTTTTCTGAAGACGAACAGGTTGACATTAAAGACTACACAAATACAGAAAGTAATATTCTAAAAAAATACAGTTAAAGCTAAGTTATCTGAACACAGGAGTTCTAATTTTCAGAAAAGTGCAGTTCCTAATGACATAGTTCAAAGTTAGATTGAATGAGGCAGAATGCAATTCTGAAACTTTTGGTGGTAAGAAAAATGTATCTGTGAAAATAACTTGGTATTTGCTTTGTATATGTTCAGTATGAGCTAGATAACATAGCTCCATACTCGCTGTGGTCAAAGGGTACGTCTGAATCATACATGTTCCTCTCCATGTATCCTGACAAAAGTCTCTAAATCCTCACATACAGGCACTTCATTTTATTGGCGCAGGCACATAACATTCCAGTGTTTTTGTCCCCTGTTGGCATTACAATCAACATGAATCCTCTAATCGAATGAAAAGTTAGCATGCAAAGAAGCAAGTACTAAGATCTCCACCTCTATCTGGAAACTAGGTCTTGCAATGACATTAAACGTGACTTGCTTGTGTGTTTCAGGATCTTCTCTCGTAATCAGTGATAAACTCCTGTTTCTTCTCATGGGAACAATACCAAACTTAAAATACACACTTCTTTCCTCATGCATCATTGAATGACTTAGCAAGGGAAAACCCAGCTCAATTATGGCAGCTCCACAGACTGCTGAGATAAAAATACCCTTACAAAAAAAAGCAGTAAAACAGAAATGTTGGACTTCATGCTTACTTTATCCATGTCATAAGTTCTACTGTATCAGGATCATAGAATTCTTGCAGTTCTGTAAGCTCTGTCATTATTCTAGGGAAAAACTGATGGAAATGTTTTTAGTTACTTACAGTTAAAAAAAATATATAGAGAGCATCTCATTATATTAAGGCCTTAAGTGACACAACAGAAATGGGTTTCAACAGTTTTCCCTCCTGATTGGTACTTTTGCTTGAATATTTTGCAAAATTCAGCTTACACTTACTTACCTGACAGCAGGAGACCCTCTCCAAAATAAATATGTTAAACAGAAGTTCTCATCATTCTCTATTTTTTTAGAATACTTATAATTTAAAATAAATAAACAAATAGCAGCAACAATATTCATCAACATTAAGTGGCCTTTAAATGCATCAAAACCATTGTTCAGGTGATCATATGCAAATGCCTACAAATAAGGGCAATGAACCAAGAAGATGATAAATCTCTCATGGTAAATCTGCTTGAGCAGGAGGAATTGGACTGTTGTTACTTGACGGAAAGGTGTTATGCAAGTGAGACAGGAGAGAAGAAATTTCCTAGAAGAGCCCTGGTAATGTGCCCTGGACTTGCTTCTGACTTCAATCACTTCAGTGAAGGAAAACACACTACACTGTATGAAGTGAGATATCTCAGTTTATGATCTTGAAAAACATTTTGGAAAAAGCAGGAATTCTGTGAAGTGAGATACAATACTATCTCTTTCAAACCAGGCCAGACTGCAAGCCTGCATCATGGCTTCCCTATCCTGTCAGGTTTGAGGTCCTTTACTAAGATGGGAGATTTTGTCAGTCCTTGTGCCATTTGGAGCATTTACCTGAGAAAGGCATGGCTAGAAACTGGCCAGCCTTGAGGGGCTGGAGCAGGTACATGTACATGCTGTTGTAAAAGCTACGTGAAAATTACTGGATGTCAGCTCTTTTGGAAAAGAATAAAGTTTATCGGTTATGTCAGACTAAAGGGACAACTTTCTTTGGGACAGCCACAGCTGACAGACAGTTGGAAGTGGGAGCCTGCTTTTAACTGAGGGGTTTCCACCCCCATTACCTGGACAACTCAGCTGCCAAGTGACGGCAGTCTACAACCAGCACAAGAGCAGCTGCTGCATGTTTGTGTCAGGGCTGGAAGCACTGCTGCTACACATACGCTGGAACTACTCCCAGAACACAGGGATGGAAAGATGAACCGCTACTGCCACCCCAAGGAAAACCTGCTTCACTCATGAATCACAGTACCTGGAAAAACCTAGAGGAGGAACTATGCCAGAGAGTCAGAAGGCAGCCAAGCAAAAAGATGCTGAGCTGTACACCCAGCCTTTTATAGCCACAGGAATAGATTAGGAGCCTCAAGGCATTTTTGCTGCTCCATTACTTCTAATCAACATTCCCAACCTCAGGGATGAGTTATGAACCTGGAGAGCAAACTGTTCACCACTGCTTAAAAGCAGAAGCTGGATCTGCAAGGGGTGAAGCCCTCTAGAGTCCAAACCCTCACACTGCTTCCATTAAAACAATTGAAAAATAATTACTTGGTTAACTAAATTAGTTTCCTCTATTGTAATAGATTTCATAACTCTTTTGAGCAATTTTAGCTTTTTTTACAGACAGTATCTATTGCTCCATCAAAAACATGTAAAAAGTCAGGCTACAATAGAAAATTTGGTTGCAATGTAAGACAAATGTTACAAAACCTGTTAAAATACTGTTGGTCAAGACTGGCTTCCATATATGAATTCTTAGAAGACTATCCAAACTATTTTAAAGCTGTGCCAGCATAGCAGAGGATTACACTTTACGAGATGTTTCATATATTTTTTGCACTTACAGGAGCTTAAAACAAAATTTCCAGATACTACTCTACCCCCAGTCTGTCTGCAACTTGCAATAAAGAACCAAGTATTCATTTTACACATAGAAACATCTGTGGCTTTTCTTCCCTCTATTGTAGTAGGTATACACCTTGACACAATGGTCTGCACAAAGAATTTAACTCCATTATAATCTGATAGGAGCTTTTCAGACAGATTATTTGCATATGGCCTCCTGTAATTTTACTTCATCTAACTTCACTCCTTCTCACTAAAATAAGATTGAGGCAACACAGTTTTCAATACCCTGTGTTTTCATTTGGCAGTACTTTCTTTGTTGAGTCAGTTTATACATCCAAAGCTTAACAGCTGAATATAATAAAGTCTTCATTTACATTTAAACACTTCTTAATTACAAAAAGTGATCATTAACAAATTAAATTGTCAAATACCTTAGACTGAAAAAAGTGAACAGTTTTGTTTAAAAACAAAACGTATTTTCAGTGGATGACAGCTTCAATTTCATCACATATATTTAATTTCACTGAGTATATTTCATTATATTTGCTCCACATTTTGACTCATATTGTGCCCACATACAAAGAAAACTCCACAAAGGTACTTTTCTTACCTCCTTCCACAAGCTGAATCCGATTATAGTGGGAACTGCCATACTCAGAATGAGAGCCTAGAAAGTACACGTTAGAGAAGGATTATGCACCATTCTACAACACTGAGGTGTCTGTTGATTCTGCTCATACAGTAACCAGTATTTATGCCTGAAACCTTAGAGTGACACTTCGGAACAGTAGGTCACAAAGGAAACTTTGTGGTTTTCTACTAGGCAAAAAACTTTCCTCCAACAAAAATTTGCCTAATTTAGCATGAAAGGCTTCATTTGACTCACATAAAACTTTACCACCAATTTTAGGGAGAGTTAATTACTACTCAAGTAACAATGATTCCATGTGCACATGATGTAGGGAACAGAAGAAAGTAAACACCTCACATTCAAATGCAATGAGAGAACATGAGAAAGGAAAAAACCAAGCATTTCAAACCTCTGACCTTGTTGAAGCTTTGTTCAGATTAGCATTATTGACTTGCAAGACCCAGAAACCCATCTTTCAGCATACCGTCATTCTAGCTGATATAATTTTTGATTTGCAAGAAGGAGAAAACAGCTTGTACAGTACAGAGAACACTTGGTAAGGAATGCATACAAGGCATTCCTTTGATAATAAGCTACTAACACATCTAGTGTTAATAGTAAAAAAGCAGGTCTATATCACGGAAAGTATGAGCTATATAAAAGAATG
Organism: Platysteira castanea; assembly: GCA_013397175.1. NCBI lineage: Eukaryota > Metazoa > Chordata > Aves > Passeriformes > Platysteira > Platysteira castanea. The sequence continues at coordinate 18,748 of VYXC01005839.1, forward strand.
TGCTTACCATGTACCTAAACATATTGTTACTCCTTGACTGAAAGAACAGTCTATGTTTCCGATATAGCAGTGTATGGTATTTTCACAGGAGACATAATGAACCTCTAAGTATAATATATTTACTCCTATAAGCCTCTTGAATTTCGAGTAAGCAATATCCTATCCCTATTTTATTAATAAAACCAATGCACAAAGCTGCTAAAAATCACACAAAGCAACTCTCGTCATACTGAGAATAAAGCTAGGGTTGGAAGCAGGGGAGTTGTTTGCACAGCAACACAAGCTTATCTTCAGTCATAACACTGCTCTATAATGGCCACACACGCACAAATCTTATGCAAAGTAACTTGACTTACCATTTCTTATGAAGCAGTTTTACTCTCAGCAGTTAAATACACCTTACTACCACATTTAATATCAGTGAAACAAGGCTTATGTCTTCCCTGGGCACCTGTACTTTTTCTCCTGCATTCCTCCTAAAAAGTGCATGACCTTCTCGACCAATCCCAACTAGATATGACAGAGATATTGAGGTCTCAAAGATTTGTTAAAAGAAATTGAGATGAGTGAAAGGGAGATGAAGACAGCTCTGCTTTTTATGAGGAAAGGTTGTAGTGTGAATGCAACTTTATCACCAGGTATCAGAGAACATGTGATACTAAGAATGAAAGACACAGAAAAAGCAGACTACGTGCGATCCACTGCTCGCAGAACAACCTGTTGTTTTCATGGGTTCTTTCATGGGTCTTAGGTAATTGTGTTTGCAAATCTATATGCTTGTTGGCTGTATTTTCCAAGACTTTGGCAACAGCAACTCACCAGCAGTATTGGGTGCACAGCTTTCAGTCGAAGCCACTTGAAAAGCGTCATCCAAAGTTCAGGAGAGCACACACCAAATGCAGCAAGCATGCAAACATAAGGTGTCCATAGATATTTCATTCTGAAAAACACTGCAATAACTTAGTTGGGACCCTGTGCACGCCTCTGTACTCAAACTATTATAAAAACATCCAGATTTTTTTCTTATGTCAAACACAGTGTGGATGTTCCAACAATCTGAGGTCAACTTTAGTGGCACTGGAGGGTAAACCAAGGAAATCTCTAGCAGAAGAGCTGGCACTGGATTATCTGCTGCGAGATGGAGGAGCAAGATCCAAGGTAAAAGATGACAAAATCCTTCACAGAGTTCAGGGGAGGATGAAAGAAAAACAAAGAGAATAGTAAAGTCACTTGGCTGTTGTGGTTTTCCAGCCAAGAAAGGGTAAAAAGCAACTATTCAGCAAAGCTGTATAGACAACATAGTATAAGGGAGTTCCTGAAGAAAGGAAAGGAAAATATTTAATTAACAATTTATGATTTGCTGGTGTTGTCCGTTTCTTAAGGGTAGACTAGTCAACTTAAAACAGCTACATCCTAACACAACCGCCTGCTCACTTTAAGCAATATTTGCGAATATTTAGATTCTAAGATGAGGAGCCTAATAAAAACACAAGCCTGACACCTTCAAGCTGATTAAGCTGAGAAACAAGAGTAGAACAATAATGTCTTCCAAACATCAGCTTCTCTAGCTTTAAGGACTAACACAATACTTTTGAAATTAGTTCTGCTACTGCTTTAACATGTCAAGCAAAGGTACACTTTGTGGTAGCCTACATACAAGAAGATGGGTAAGAAGCCTTCCATGGTCCAATATTCCAACACTGTTCTGTTCATCAAAACACTACACAAACTCTTGCTAAAAATAATTACAGCAGAGTTCTACACTTAAATGCCATAAAGAAAGTGATTAAAATGTGATTCAATTAATGCCTTCGATCTTGGCTGCATTAAAGCTTGGAAAACATATTAAAGAGAACAAGCACAACTGTTCATATAAGCATATCCAATTTATACTCAAAATTATCTTTGACTGGTCCCCTCCTAAGAAGTATCGCTATATGACAAAATTATTTCTGAAAAAGGGTGAATTTCAAAGGGGTAGATGGCGTATCATGCCCAGTAAGGAACTCTGTTGCTTTCAAAAGAGATACATCAAAATCAGACTTACCCTTCCAAACACATCGCTAGACAACCAAGCAAAATTGTGTGAATTACATGATAAACTATTTCTGGCCTCTCTCCAATTCGACCATCCTCAAGTTTAACTGTCTCCTTCAGTGGTTCACCACTGCAGTTGGAGAAAATGAGAAATCACTTAATTCAGACATTATCCCAGGAAAAGGTGCCAATAAAAATACATTTAAGTCAGCAGTACACTGAGATCATTCCGTATCATAGCATACAATATTGTAGCACTGTTTACTTGCTTTTTGTACTTGATCAATGACCTATCAGTATCCATTGTCCCTTTTTTTAGACTGCAACCTCTCTGAAGCAATGGCTGTAAATTAATACAATGGAATCACTGCCTATGACCGTAAATCTTACTTTAAGGTAATTCAGCACCAACACACAGTCTAATTTAAGAGCATGTACATTCTACAAACATTTAGACGGATCGTGCTGAATATGCATTTTAAGTTCCTTCATATCATTAGCTTGGTAAAGAATTATGGAATCTGTAGGATGATAATTATGTATGGAATGTGTGTACCATTTTACAACAAAGATAACCAAAGTAGCTTTTAGTCACATTATTATAAGTTCTAGACTATTTTATAAATAAAAATCATAGCCAAAATTTTGCAATGAAAAGTTTTCTACTAACAAGATAGGAAGGCACAAAATACGTAACAATTCTTTCTACCATGATGTGATTCCAGGTTACATTTTTATAATAAACTTCCTTATGGGAAATGGAAAAAATATTTTGAGATTATTAACTAACTCAAAAATTAAAAAAAAAAGAGGGGGAGAAGGTTTATTTTAAGTTTTTCTTTAAAAAGGTGTTGGACACAGTGTAGTCACTGCTCATTACAAAGTAATAAGAAGCTATTTCAACCACTAACAAACAGTCAGAAGTTTGCTCCATTGTTTTGAATATACTATCACACATCCAACCTGACAAACATTTTCATTTATAGCAGCATAACCTTTGCCTGTTAGAAGCCTTCATCCTTGAAATAAACCTATTGATTTTTGCTGCAGACAAGTGAGAAATTTGTTCTAATATCCGAGAAGTTACACCATTCATCTTCTACCAGGAACAGATAATTTCCTAACCACTGAGTTTCCAGGACAAGTTATGCTAGGATCTACAGTGTTGCTACTCTTACTCTTTTTACGAAGACAGTTCTACTACCCTTTTTCTCAAGGGAACTGCCAATCACTGTGAAACTAAAAATAATGGAGTCAGTTTTACTTCAGCTCTATTCCAAGCAGCAAAGGCTAATGGATCTTATCACGGTGAACAAATATTTTAAAAAACAGTGAAGCATTAAAAATCCAAAAACCTCTCAGCTCCACCCATCTCATCTGTCTCAACACAAACCTGAAAAAAACAAAAACCCCAAATCCAAAACAGAAAACAAAACTCTAGCAACAATTAGATAACTTTGCTGTTCAAAGGAGAATTACAGTTATAACATCTTCCTCTGTCAATGGGAAGAGACATAAACACACCAGCATATACTAGCCAGAGCTTTGCAGGAATTGCACCTGCCGGGAAACAAACCAATGACAACTCCCTGTCCTGACAGGAGGGATGCTCAGGAAGCTCCTCACTAAAGGACTTTTCTTTAGGAGGCTCTGGTGGGCTTTCCCACTGGTGCTCACACCCTGACAAGATCAATGGGACAACAAACTTTGGAGCGACAAACATGACAACCATTCCCTGAGGCATCCAGGAGCCTCTTATTTTTAACTTATTTTTCATATAAACAAGTTACTCACCAAATTCTCCTAAAAATGACCTGAGTTACAGAAAAAAGGCAGATAATCAATACTAAAATATAAAAAGGCAACAGTGATGACTGTGTTAGTCGCAAAAAAAAGTCTTGGGAGGGTGCCCGAAGAGATTCTTGACAAAGGAGCCAATTCATTGTAAAATTCCTAGTAAGGCAAAAATATTCCATTAAAAACAATAATACCCCACGGATTAGGAAAAAATGCAACAACCCAGCACAAAACAATCACAGTTTAACCTATTCACATCATAGGAAACTACTTGAAATTCATTCTTGAAAACCTATCTTTTTATGATTTGAAACTGTTTTGCAAATACTCTCTAGAGTAACTGTCAAAAACTTATCTTCCCAAAAAGTATATGTGATCTGAAGATACCAGACTACAACTCCTTTATATCGCAAAAGCCCAGCCTCCCATATAACTCCATTATGGGGACCACAAAGTACTTTGTTGTCACAGTGGATTAAGATTTTAGAGATATTGATGCAAGAAGGTATGTTTGTCCTCACTCCAAACAAGGAGATGAAGAAGGGAAAGTGGTCATCCGAGATCACAAAGAAGCCTGAGGCACTGCCAGGAATAAAATCCTTAATGCTGAAATTCTAGTTCTGCAGCCGAAGCCACTTGATCATTCTTCTTTCTCAGTTAACAAGCAGGAAGATAATACACTCTGCCAAGAAGCACTTTCAGTGTGTATTCTCAACTGGAACTGGTGCAGCATGTGGTGCTGTGAATGCATTCTTGTCTTACTTTGTTTTGCTTTCCTCCCTCTTTACATTTTGTCCCGAGGGAAGACTAGAGGACTGAACAACTTTCAATTAGACAGAATCAATTTAAAGATTAACAGCTGGGCATGTCCAAACTGGCCTTAAAAGACAGACCTTGAAGCTCTTGTGCTGCAAATCATAATTCCAATACACAGTTCCACAGTGTTCCAAGCGTAAAGGCACCCAGTTTGTCTCAATCTCTGGCTTCACTGCAGAGTCTGACAGCCTGAAAAGTGACGTGTAGCAAGTCCCCAGGGGGAAAAAAGGGAAATCCGTTAATACCTGGGAGCTGAATAAACTGAAATCCTGACCAGGAGTCCTTTCTTTTCTTGCAAAACACTTAAGAACAGTATGTGTGTGTGTTAAACAATGCATCTTAGTCAACGTCTCTACATCTTGTCTTCCAAAAGTTCCTCAACACTTTTAGTTGGGTGTGATGTCATTTCCACTCGTTCCCCTGAAAGGCTGTGAAGTAGTTTTTTGTAAGAGGGATGCAGTTCTTAGGAGAGAGTTCCGACTCCTGCACAGAATTTCAAGTCTTGGCTTTGGTCCAGGAGGTGTGTCAGTCCTTACTAACACTCCATTGGAAGTTTTCCAGAAAATCTGTTACCATGACGGTTTCTTGCAGTCCAACATCCATCTCTTTTACAGATACTAATAGTTTTTCTTAGAATCACAACAATTCTCTCTGACTTTTAAGATGTCCCTTGTCCTAATTTCTTCCAAAACATACAGGGGGACTTGGGGGTACCCACAACCCAAGCCTCTTTTGAGGTACTATCAATACTCTTTCCAGAGCCTTATTTTCCAGGCTATAAAAAGCTAGTACTGCCACCTTTACCCTATTATCTTTGCTTTCAAGTCTTATTAGAAACACTAGACAGGGTACAGAAAGTTTTCATTCTTCACCATCACAAGAGAACAAAAATCCATGAAATGCTTTCACCCCATGGCATGAAAAATACTGAAATGCCTTGGAAACCTCAATACCCTAAGTAAATTCTGTATGTGCATATTTTTTTACTTCCATCTTAAAACCAGATAACAAATAACTGAACTATTTCCCTAGCTCCTCTATAAAATTCTCACAAGCCACTGAAATGTAACTTCTCAGAGCAGTTTCAAAAGTTTGGATATCTTGGGAGGTGTAAAGAGTTTAAATAAACTTACTTCGTTGTGTTTAAGCCAAGTTTTACTTCGATGAACTTCAGCAAATGCTCATTTTCTTTATGAGGAATGAATATCTGGAAATTATTTTAGCAAAGAAAAATCATACAAAATGCTGGAAGCAGCTTTCACATAGACATTCAGATTACAAAATGTCAGGTAACAATCAACTATTCAAGATTTAGTTAAAACTAACAAAATGGATTAAGTGTGCCAATTAAGGTACTGGTATAGTATTGTAAATCTTCACTTCACTAAGTCTATATTTAGGGTTTCCTTGAGAATATTATTCCCTTCATTCCACTCCCATACCACAACAGGAGGGCAAGTGAAAAGCTGCCAGTAAGTTGTCAAAAGACTACTGAGCAGTGTAGAACGGATCATGAAAAACAGACACAGATTTACTCCCAAAGCAAGCCTAAGAGTGTTGCGCTCGGCTCCACTAGAAAAAGGACTGCAGCTGAGCAGAAGTCATAAGCATTTGTAATCTTCACACAGATTGTCTAAGCTGCCTAAAGTTCTGTAACTTACTCATAACTCATACTTCTCAAGGTTAAATTTTATTTTCCTGGAGATACAGCAAGGCTAGTCAGTCTGAATGGCACAAGAAAATAATTATATATGAGCATTCTTTCAAACCTTCTAGGGATCAGTAGTTTCTTTACTTTTAAGTTAATACTGTTAATTAAAACAACCACGGTGAGTTTGAGACATAGAAGAAAAGCACAATAATATGTGTAAAAGGCCTGCAAGAGGGAATTGCTAATCAAAATACAAGACCAGGCTAAAATCCCACTGTGTAATCTCAGCTCCTATCTGACCCTTACACAAAGTGAAAGCCTCTGTTCCCACATTCTACTTGAAATTTAATTGAAAATTAGTATCTACCCTAAGACTACTCATACTTGTTCCTGGCTACTGTGTTGCCACACACAAGAATATTGTTTTAATATTTAGATTAGTCTGTAGAGGCCATCCACATTATAACAAACACCATATTTATAAAATAGATAAAATGTCTTTTTAAAGAGTATTTCTATACTGTTTCAACCCAAAAGACCAAAACCCCAACAAGACCAAGCTGTTTAAGTTGCTACAAAATGACTCAATTTTTAGTACTCATACTTACTATGAATTAAGCTATGAACTAGTATATCAATAAGATAAGCAACACTTCAGAAGATATTTTTCAAGATATATCTACAACTTTCAATTTAGATTCTGACAATTAAAATCACTCTTACAGAGGAATCTTACCTTTAATAAGAAGTTTAGTGTCACTGCTACTGTAAGTACCAAATAAATATACATTATTTTCAGCAATCTTGACACAAATGTACTTTTTTTCATATTCATCTGCAAAAATATTTAAAGAATGCTGTATCATTTGGAGTTCAGTTTAAATTTTAAAACTACACTCAAGGGTTAGAAGAAAGCCTTGTTACCTGAAGGGATTTGGAGAGCATTAAAGCTACTACAAGACTCAGTAATGGTGACACTAGTAAGGCTGAATTTTCAAACTGCAGAAGGTACCCCACGATGACAGAAAACAGGTAGATTCTGTACACTTCGTGCACCTGTTGAAGAAAAAAAAATAAACAATAAAATAAAACTACAGTGGATATAAATTCTGCTTTTTAGAGCAGTAGATAGCTCACTCATTCCTCTGTAACTGGAGGATTAATGAATCTTGATCCTTCAACTCATGAATCTAGCAAGGGACCGTTTGGCTCTGGAAAGTATTGCACATGAAAATGATCCTGGTCAGCCTCAATAACTAGTGGACAATTACTTCACAAGAATTCTGTAAAAATGCCAGAAGCAGGAGTATTTTACCAGGTCTCCCCATTCAGTAACACCTCACTGTGATGCAGCACGAAGCAGTAACCACAAGGCACCAGTAAGAACACACAATTTGTGACAGAGCTCACTGCTGCAAACAGGTGCCTTCCTTGCCCTCAAAATAACTTGTTCATTAACCTGTCTCAGGAATACTCAGACTGTTACTGATACTTGTCATTTACTATTTGATAAGCAGATCTTATGAACTCTAATGCTTGATTCTTCAGACTTCTACCAAAACATCCATTTTCTCACTTATATACCCTGCTTTGAACTACAATAGATCAAACATTTCCCACTGCTGAGGAACAGAATAAAAAGCAACTGAAAGGAGAAGTGAAGAATTAGAATTGCATGCAGTTTGATATCTAATAAAACCAGAAGGTACACATATACAAAGGAGCACATACACCACTGCAACAGGCAGAGTAAAAATGCCTTATTGTTGTGACATTTCTAAGAACCATTTCACAGAATAAATTTAAAGACTTTCTTGTATTGAAAAATCAATCGGCCTTGAACAACTGTCTAGTCTATTTATTGGCAAATCAGTGCAGGACAGGCCATTAAGGGTGAAAATGAGCCTTTTAACTGCACAGAGCCAACACAGCACTTCTTTGGTCCGCCCACTCTGCTGTGAATAGGAGAAAGAAAAGAAGAGGCAGCTAGGGCAAAATGGAGGAGTATCATTCATCACTCTTTTAGCTCTCCAAGGATGTTTCAGGTCTCAGAAGTTTTGTTTAGCTTCTATTCCAAACACAGCAGTCCAAAAGAGACTCAGTTTAAAGTTATTTTATTCTTCTGATGTATATGACATGCATTTCAGCTGGGCCCAGGCTGGAAGACACTCATCACTCAGATTTGGGCCCTCTGGAGCTCCCGAGCAGAATGAATGGCAGGCACCTCAGAGGCTGCCTGTAAGTCCCCAACTATCAGTAGGTTGAAAATTTCCAGTACCTTCTCTGTCTGTGCTAGGGCAAAGCTGTCTAGCAGGAAAAGAGAAACAGCCTGGACAAACAGGAGATAATGACTGTATTCCCACATCATCATGAAGGTGTATGTTGAGGCATTCACCAAAAGATAACAAAACTTCTAGAAGAAAAAAAGAAAAGTAAAAGCATTAATTTTGTACCTATGCATGTCTGTCACCAAGTAACTGAGAGGTCATTAAAACATAAACTATGGAAATTAATCATTATTTTGGGAAATAATTAAAATACTGACTTCAGACGTGCTTAACTTTCAAATGGAAGAAAGTAATTACTGAAATGCTTAAAAACATTTAAAGCCAACCAGAAGAAATATTTTTGAGAAAGAGACAAGGTAAGGAAGTAACCACCGTCTTCTTCAAGAAAAACAGTTTACATGAGAAAAATTCTGCATTGGTTTATTGAAAAAAAGCAGCACACAGCCTATTACCACAGTGCTCTCTCTAAACCCTCCTTGGGGGAATAACAAGGTAGGGCACAAGTTGCTTAGCAAAAGCTGCACATGCCTAGGTAAAATCCAACTGGCTCTTTTGAAAAGAACAAACAAAACATCTACTGTTTTCTGCCCAGAAGAGCAACAATAGCAGAAGTAACTACCCTAGAGTACAGTTTTACCAGCAGCTCTTTATTAAGAAACTAATTTTGCCTTACCTCAGCAGAACAGTTTAGGTTTTTTTTTAAATAGCCTGTGAGAGCTGCTACTTGACATGCAAAATACGGCAAAGCCCAATTTTCTCTTGATGGTATGGAGTAATCAATTCTTGTTGTATCTGTCCTAGAAAAAAGTACAAAGAAACAAAAACATTAAAATATTTATGAAACAAAAATATCAAAGAAAGCCTAAACGTCACTTCTAGTTGTAAATGTGGCCTTGCAAACAAACTATTCCAGATTTTGGTGCAAAGTAACACTGACACATTTTTGCTGCTCATAAAGTTCACAAATTTAAGAACAGCACAGAAGGCCAAATCTTTACTCATCTATTTAGCAGGTTTCCATATTAGGTGGCATTTATAGGACTGAAGCCAAAAAGTATCTGCCTTGAGCCTTTTCTGACCTGCCTCACACTGTGAGTGGGACGAGTCACAGCTTCTGCCAACCTGCACTGGGACAAGGGAGCCTTCTTTGGCCAGGAGCAGTGCTAAACGCTCTTAAGTCCCCAGGCAGGGAACTGCTGCCTTAGCAGCAGTTCTCCGCACTGCAATGAAAACCAGCTCATAGCTGAGAGAAAAGATTCCTTTCAGTTCTCATATAATATGTTTTAAACAAGTGATTTAGGTAGTTGAGCACAGCATACTTAGGATACAAACTGGTGCTCCCTCACAGCAGCAGCAGCAGCAAATATTTTGTCTACAGGGAAAAATCCTGCCCAGCAAAACAAGAGATTAAAGACGGATGGGGAGCATGCAGGGTTTTCTCATGGAATGAACTTGACAGTGTCCACACAAATAGAGGCGTAGGTGAAAGTTTTTTAAAGCGCAAAAGTGACTCAGAAGCACAAGTCACACTTTCAAACGTGATCAAAGGCATCAGTCTCAGAGGTACACAGTCTTCTTTGTGTCTACTATGCCTTTAAAAAGGAGCCTCAAGCTCCTATATCATTTAGATATTCAAAAGCACCACCTTTGATTTTTTCTTCTGAAGCCTCTTACAGAGGCATATTCGGAGCTTTTTTAACTACTAAACCTTTCACTTTGTTGACATTGTTTAATCTTATTCACTGCTGAAAAAAATTACAGATTTATTCCCCATTTTTCCTACTTTCCACTGTTCACACCAGTTTGATGAACAGTATTTTTAGCTACTAATCACAGATTCGGTCATGATAACTTCACACTCTTAGAAGATGCTTCTCAACAGTTCAACTTTAAAGGCATATCTCTAACATTTTGCTCCTTCACAGTTCTTTTATTTCAAGTGCTCTCAAGTTCACAGAAAGCCCCAGAGCTCCACGGTGACAAACCAAGAGCATGAACACACATTTTCACTGCCCAAATGAGGCTCCCTATTATTATGAAGCACATATTATGGGGTGCTTCATAACGGGAAGGGGAATTCCAAGTGAATTGTTTTAAAATAAAAGAATTTTGATATTAAGTTCATCTAAGAAAATGCCACTTTGCAGAAAAACCCACTACAAAAAGAAGATTAAAAAAAAATCAAATATTCTTTACAAGAAAAATGCACTTCATCGTTTCCTTCTATGCCACAGGATAACTGCCACAATATTTAGAGCTGGCCATAGAGTGCAGTTCTGTTTTACAGCTGTTTTGGACATTTGTTTTCATCCTTCACCAGCACAAAACCAAACCTTCTGAGGAATACTTTCGAAAAATGAAATTGTGTGTGAATACTCCTGTATTCACACACATACATAAAGTCAGTTCAACTGGTAACGTGAATGGTTTGGACAACAGGAGGCCTTTCCATTAATAAAATCCTCATGAGACTCAATGAATCTCTTAGAAATGTTTTCTATTCACCGTAAGATTTTGCTCTCACAGTGAGAACACAAAGCTTAATAAAAGCATTTCAATCCACTAATTAAAAATCATTTCAATTCACTAATATTTTTAAATGCCTTATTGACAAACTAGATTGTATAAAGATGTTTTTCTTACCTGTTAATAATGAACCATGCTACAGTCAGCATTCCTGCCAGCCAAGTCCCACTCATAACCCAACTGGTTACAAACAATGCAGTCACATAAATTCCCTGCAGTCCAAAAACTATACCAATGTAGAAATACACTGGTTCAATAACTTCCTGAAATTACAAATAAAAACGAAGAGACATAGTGGCAACTGAGCTGAAGCTGGAAATTATTACTATTTACTATTTGTTACAGCTAACAATGTGCTAGGTGCTTTACAAACAGGTAAGAGACGCCTCCTATTCTAGAAAAGTACTGGGCATGCTTTTATTTGGGGTTCAGGAAGAACAAAGCAGCGTGAATTAAGTGCACACTTCAGGACTCAGCTTGCTAGTGCCACGATTTTTGTATTTGCTTTAGCTCGAACACTGGATGTGTCAGATTTAATATATCTATGCCGCAGTGGGATATAAAGTTCACAGGACTACCAGAAGAAGTCATAAAAGGGATGAACTTGAAGAAGTAAAGATGTGGCAAAAATGCTTCCAAAATTAGTAAATAATAAAAAAGTAAAGATAATGAGAGAGGACACAAGTATGCAGCATAAGCAGAACAAAGCCTGAGTAGAGTGGAAACTGACAGAAGGTTAATCTACAGAAGTGTTTTTCCCTGAGAATAGGCAGACGGGTCCCACTATAACAGACTTCCATACTATAAAAGGAGTTAACTTTCCTGTTTTTAATGGATAGCACAGCTACTCCTGACATTTCTAAGCAGTCTGTAGAAGCAAAGAATAACAGAAAAGGTTAGCAGTTAGCGTTAAACCCCCAAAATCCTATGCCAAAGACTGATCAGAACTGAGGAGAACCTGGACCTGGTGAGAGCCTTAACTCAACTCATTCAACAAAAAATGTATGTATTCATTGCATACAGCATAGGAAGTCTCATACATACACACACAGACACAACCATAATGAAAGCACAGAAAGTAGAAGAAATGCACATACTTCACTACCAGATGCTTGATATAAAACACTGGCAATCAACTCTGGGTACAAAGTCATTTGCTGGACAGCATTTATGGTCTTCAGTGATATTGTCTTATTGTTGTGTGTCAACTCATAAACACCTACAGACAAAAAAAATATTATTCTTGGAATCACTGACTATTGCTGTTCCTAAAAGAGGCCAAAGTGCATTCAAAGGTACAGGGAAGCAGATTTGACCATTAAAGCTACTGACTGATTCACCCCATCCAGTTTTAAAGGAAGGAGAAATTTCTGTTAGACGTCATTCCAGCCTACTGATCTAGCTAGAAAGTTATTACCCCTTTTTCATCTAGTCTTTAAATAGAAGGCCCAAAACAAATCATCTGAAGCACAGTCTTTTCAATAACATACTGATACAGTCCTGAAACTACTTGCCTATAGACCACCTTCACAGGAAGTTCTTAAGAAGTGAGACAGATCTAATAGGGATGAGCAAGATGTATTAAACCTGTCTCCAGAAGGAGGTCAGGTATGATGGCCTCATCACCCCTTTCAGCTCTGCGTTTCTGAGATTTCTAAGAATCATTCAACAAACAAAATGTGCCTTTCTATGGGGTTGAGATGGAATTGAAGCTGCCATACTTGAAGGATCATTCCAAGATCATTCAAAAATGTTATAAATAAAGAAAAGACTTGTCAATACTTCAGACAACAGAGGGAAGAGCAAATACAAACCAAATCAAGATATGGGGGAGAACAACAGCCTCAAAACCAATGCAACAGTCAAACCAGCCAACTGTTTCCAGCTCTGAGCACATCTTGGTGTATGGTCTGCAGTTGGTTCTCCATAGGCCAAACCAGACCTTTGAAGACTTACAACTGGGTTCAGCACAGCTGTAATACACTCTTGAAAACTGGATGCCCTGTAATACCTTGTAGACACAGGAGTCTATCTGTTTGCAGAGACAGCATCCCTGAATGAGGCACGCAATCCATCCATTCACAACGTGGCCAATATCCCCAGAGGTCGTGAGGCACTGAGTGCACCAAAGACCTCAGATATTGCTGATGTACTACATTTCAGCCGGGAAACTGTTCAACCAATAAAACACTAACCACAAAGTTTAGTTTTACTGGCTTCAGTGAGGTTTCACAAAGGGACCGAACTAATTCAACGGCTGACTGCTGCGAGATAGGGCAGTTCATCCTCTTCTCTCCTGAGTTCTTGCATTTTCCCCATGCTAGTGCGGTGCTCTTCTGAACTCCCTGAACTAGCATGAAAGTGTTCCCTCTTCTTTTCACTGCTTTAGTTTTCTTTCGGTTTAGGGACCCAGGGTCAGCGAGCCGCAGAGCCAGTGCAGGATAAAGAGCAGGAGTGCAAAGGAAGGAGAGAACATTCACTCAGTCTGTCCTCCTTCCTGTTGCTTTCTGTCCCCACCACTCAGTGCTCATCAGCATCTATTCATCACAGCTGACAAGAGTAAAAACTTCTGGCAGGGACAGGATGGAACAGATCAGCTTGTGACAGAAATTGTTCTGTCTTCTGACAGAGGATGGAAAACAGTAATTTGCATCTCCCATTCCCATATTCAACATAAATTATATTTACATGGCAGAAAATCCACTACTGTGACACAGGCAAACCCAACGATAATCTTGATACAGGGCAACTTAAGAGTAGTATTAACCCTATTCCGGAGTATTGATTAAAGGCAATCTGCTGGAATACAGAATAGTTAAAATACTGGTTTTTAAATGGTACTGAAAGGTTAGGACAGCATGTGGCTTTTAATTCATCTGACCGACATACCTACATAAGAGTATAAAATCAGTCTCCCCAGTCTGCAGGAGTTTTTTACTGTCTCTAAAGAGAACAAGACTTTCCAAGTTAAAAAAACAAATGAGTTTTGTACCTCTTTCAAAGGAAGGAGCCTTTAGCAGTTCTTTATAGAATGAGTAATAAATGGCACTGTCACCCTGAAACGTAATTTCTCGTTCAAGTTCCTAGAAAAAAACCACATATTCATCTCCTGCAATCTCCTTCCAGAGAAGACAATATATTTTCAGATAGAACAGTTTTGCAATACAATATATGGTTATGACTTCACTGTACATCTTCAAAATATTTCACAAAACATTAATCTTCACAGCATTTCTGTCAGGTACAGAATGCTCTCTATAACTTAGCAAACATGCTTGGAATCAGAGCAACTCAAATCCACATCATAAGTCAGCACAAAATCCACAGGATCTTTTCATATCCACAAACCTGAACTTCATTCAACTTTCTATACTTCACTTAATAACGGAGTTCTTAAGAAAACAAAACCAAACCAACCAACCAATCAAAAAACACAACCCCTCCCAATCCCAAAACAAACACAAAAAAACCCCACCCCAAAAAGCCCAATACATTTTTCTGTTGATTAGCTTCTGCAATCCCAGTATGCTTCAGTTATTTCTCCATATTTCAGAAAAGTATTTTAAGGATAAAGGGTGGCACGAAAAAACATATAAAAGCATGACAAGCCAAGATGACTGTTACCAGGAGGAAAAAAAAAAAAAGAAAGAAGACAAAAAAAAAGAAGCTATTTCAAAGACAGAGGTCTCAGTAGAAGAACATGGGATTCTGCAAGTAGTTTCAACATGACATGGATCAGATTTGATTTCGAGGACACAATTTGGCTTTTGTTTCAGTAGTTCAACTTTATCTTTACCTGCCTGCTGGAAAACCAGAATTTCCGTTCATGATATGTTGAGAGGTACACAGCATACATCATTCCACTGGTGACAGCTGCGAGACAGCCAAAGAAAAGCTTTGCAAAACGCTGGATTAACATATCTGAAAACGAACAGTGAAAAAGCTAAAATAGCCCAGAGGATTGAGAAACAAACAGTACATCCTACACATGACTCTGACTTCTGAACAAGCGAACTTACTGGCATGAGAATTATCACACCATCAGCAGCACAGATACTTTGAAAACTGGTTTGTTATTCCTGTCTTGTAGTTTTCTTTCCTGGTTGTTATCATTGCTTCACAGGACCTTCAGACAAAATACTCACACACTACACAGCAAATTTTCTCTCCATTCCAGTAAGCTTTGTTTTCAAATGAATTCCAAGAAGGAAAAGCCTCTTCCAGATAAATAACGTAAACTCTAGATTCTACCCAAAACACCACAAACTTCTTAAAGACATTAACAGACAGAGGTGGCATACCACATTTAACATAATTTCTGAGACATTCTATTTTCCATTCTGTTTTAAAATATAACAAAGAACAAATCTGAATTTTACCAAACTCATTCAAAGGGTGACTACTTCATCTGTAGCTCCCTCGAGTTAGTATGCACTTTTAACATAAAAGTTTTTGGTAGCTTGGTGTGCACTTGCCTAAAATTATATCTAGTTGTAGTTCTGTTTCTTGAAAAGCTGTAAGGACTTTCTGTCTGTTCTTGTTTCAATACCATTATTTCATGCGTCTCAGCTTCCAACCAAAAGATCATTCCAGGAGCAATAAAAATATTTATTTGTATGCAAATAGTAACAACAGTAAATTTCTTAATTCCTCTGCCTCTACCTCCCCAAGCCTGAAACAGTCCAAGACTATCATTTCACTCTGCAATACATAAAATGTCATCATTAAAGAACTCTAATGTGCATGCCTGTTTTCTCTTGAAACATTCAAAAACCTAATTCAAAGTAAGTCTGTTATAAATTACTGTGCTACAAATATCTTCCCATAAAATGTAAGAGAATAATGGAAACAATCAAAAGTCAGTTAAAAAAGTCAGTCCATAGCTTACATTTTGGCGACCTTCCCAGCTTTGAGTTTTCTTTGTTTCTCTCCTCTGGAGCCATTTTGTCAGATTCTGTGCAGTTTTGTTTCTTTCTCTGTCGCAGGTCTGCTGCCCCTGAAGACATTTTTATTTTTAAGTTATTGCAACACAATACCTAAAATCACACTGGGAAATCCACACAGCAGCAGGTAGCAGCCAGTTATTGCTACTGACTCAATCCCATGGAAGATATATTTGACAAAGACTCAATCAAAGTATGTCATATGCCCAACTAAAATAACAATATAACACTACAAAAATCAATTCCTATGTTATTCCTTAGAAAAAACAATAGTATTCTCCTGAGGCCATACTCTGGAATTACCCAGAACCCAAACTAGAAGCTAACTGGTTTAGTCCATGACGAACATATTACACACTGAAGGAAATCAGCAGTTTAGATAAATTGATGCAGACACTGCGAGAAATTGGTGCCAATTCCATTCTACTCTGATCCCGGTTTTACGCCGCTATAGTAGTGTAATACAAAAATTGGGCTAGTCCATTACTTTTAAACTGAGATGCCTATTATTTATATGGCAAAGGCTTTCATAAAGTAAATATAATACAATTTTTTCCTGCTTTTGAATCTACTGGAACTAAGCAGATTTATGAATATTTGTCTAACATATAATTTAAAAGCCCAGTCTGCTCAGCCACTTAGATCACATCACAAAACCAAGGGCTTCTTGGGCTTCTGTTAACTTTTTTGTGAGCAGCAGCAGTTTGAAACTCTGGTCCATTTATTTTACAGTCTGAAAGGCAACGAGGCTAATTCACAGACTGCCAAGTCTACATACAAAAAGATTCACTGCAAAAAGTATTTTATAATTACTATATTAAAGATACCCCACAATATTTATGTCATTCTGGAAGTCTGATGAAAAGGTTTAACTGCAACTCACACTCCAGAAATTCTGGCTCTCCTGTTTGACCTACTGTCCAACATTGCTTGAAATTTTGCAGCCACTAATTTCCTCTGGACTTAAAACAGCCCCTTCATAAACCCATCCAACTTCAAACTTGAAGTGTCAATCTTCACAACAAAGCTTTTAAGTACTCTGGTTGTATATTACTTCAATTCTAACTCTACTTTGTGCCACTTACACTGATCTATTTTTCACCTACTAACTGAACATTGTCTGTAATTCTTGTCTTCTCATCTAAAGAAGGATAAGATCGAGCTGGGAAACACTCAGAGAAGGGCCATGAGGGTGATCTAAGTTGTGCAATGGCTCCCATACAGGGAACGAGGAAGCAAATCGAAGATGCCTCAGTCTAGAAGAGAGGATGACCAACAAAAACATGCCAGACATCTACTAGTTAGTGAAGCGTACACACATGCTGAATAGAGAGCAGTGACTCACCTTATTTTCTAATACAAGAAGTTCTCAAACAAACCTAGTGAGTCAGGCTAAAAAGAACCAGATCATTGCACATCACCTTCATATGGAACACTCCTACCCAAAGAATGTTCTGTAAACCAACGGTTTGCACAGATTCATGAGAATCAACAACAGACATAGTTGTGGAGGACAAGCAACTACTAAAGCTAAACTAAACACATAGAAAGCATGTGCAACTCAGAAAGTACCCCTGCTGAGAACAGCTGGGAGGCTGGAATACACCATAGGACAGAGCTGCATATGCTTGTTCTGCTCCTGCATTTTTCTGGGTGCCTATTAACAGTCTTGTTTCCGCTGATTTCTTCAAGAAAACTAAATACCACCTCCTACCCCTACAAAGGGAGTTCGCACTGAAAAGACATAGAGAAAAATGGGACTAAAAGCTAAAGAGAATTGCAGAATACCCTGACTTGGAAGGGACCCACAAGGATGATCCAAGTCCAGTTCTTGACCCTGAACAGGACACCTCAATAATTACACAATGTGCCTGAGAGCTCTGTCAAAGCGCTTCTTGAACTCTGTCAAGCTTTGTGCTGCGTCCACTTCCCTCAGGAGCCTGTTCCGGTGCCCAACCACCTTCTGGGTAAAGAACCTCTTCCTAATACCAACCTAAACCTCCCCTGACTCAGCTTCAGGCCATTCCCTCGGGTCCTGTCACTGGGCACCACAGAGAAGAGATCAGTGTCTGCCCCTCCTCTTCCCCCTCCTGAGCAAGCTGCAGACTCCGATGAGGGCCCCGTTAATCTTCTCCGGGCTGAACAAACCAAGTGCCTTCAGCCGCTCCTCATACAGCTTCCCCTCAAGGCCCTTCACCATCTTCATAGCCTTCCTTTGCATGCTCGCTAATAATTAACGAAAGGAGAGAGAAGACTGACTAAAAAATACGGAAGGATGCCAAAGAGAAAAGTACACTCACGGAGGCATCCACGGAGCCCACAGATGCTGCCCCGGGCGCTCTGCCCAGAGACAATGCCAGGCGAGGGAAGAGAAAGAGATCCCATGTCCCCAGGAGGCCAGCCCGGCCTCCCGCTTGGGGCTGCAAAGGACGGGCTGCCTTGGGCGCGGATGGGGCCCGAGGGGCCGCCGGGGCGGGCTAGGCCCAGGNCCGCCCGCCTCCCGCCGGCCGCGGGGGCGGGAGTGCTCCCGCATCCCCCGGCGAGCGGAGCGGAGCGGCCCCGCGCTTCCTCCCACCGCCGGAACTGCGGCTACGGAGCGCGGGGGGCGGCCGGAGCGGAGCTGCGGCGCACCGCGGCACAGCGAACATACCGGGGCACAGCGAACGTACCGGGGCACAGCGGGCGCGCTGGGAGTACCGGGGCACAGCGAACATACCGGGGCACAGCGGGCGCGCTGCGAGTACCGGGACACAGGGGGCACAGCGGGCACAGCGAACGTACCGGGGCGCTGCCGGGGGGCGTCAGGGCTGCCCTGCGGGAGTTCCGCGCTGCCGCCGCCCGCCCCGAAAGCAGCACTCCCCGGGAAGCGCGGCCGTTCCCTGTCGCTCCCGCCTGCGAGCCCCACTCCAGAGCGACCGGGCGCCTTCAGAGAGGCCGCGGGCCCCCAGATCACCTTGGACAAGAGGAGGCTCGGGGGCCGGGGCGGGCTAGGCCCAGGAGGCCGCCTGTGTCCTGCAGCCCAGTGTTTCACCTCCGTCCGTGCGCGGCCGTCCCGGCATGGCCCTGGCCGCGAGGGACGGCCACACCGCCAGCCTGAGCCAGCGGCCTGGCCCCGACCGCCTCCGCCCGGCCACGGCTCCACGGCCTCAGGAGCCGCCCCTCACCTTCCTCCATCGCCGGCCCGTGCTCACCGCCCGCCGCCGGGTNCTCCCCGGGAAGCGCGGCCGTTCCCTGTCGCTCCCGCCTGCGAGCCCCACTCCAGAGCGACCGGGCGCCTTCAGAGAGGCCGCGGGCCCCCAGATTACCTTGGACAAGAGGAGGCTCGGGGGTGACCTTATCGCTCTCTACAACTACCTGAAAGAAGGTTGTAGCTGCGGGAGGGTGTCTTTTCCCAGGCAAGCGGAGAGAGGACGAGAGGGCATGGCCTCAAGCTGTGCCAGGGAAGGTTTTGGTTGGACATCTGGAAGATTTTTTTCACAGAAGGGGTGATTAGACATTAGAACGGGCTGCCCAGGGAAGTGGTGGAGTCACTGTCCCTAGAGGTGTTTAAGGAAAGACCGGACGTGGCACTTTGTGCCAGGGTCTAGTTGACATGGTGGTGTTCGGTCAGAGATTGCACTCGATGATCTCAGAGGTCTTTTCCAACTTAATTAGTTCTATGATGACAGAACTGGTAACTCTTCTATCGAAGAGGTTTATGGGAACTGCCCCTTGGAGGCTGCATGTCTCCTGACCTGCAGTCAGGCCAGCGGCCGGAAAACTGATTTGGTTACTTGTCCGACAGCTGCAAGGAGAAACTAAACCAATATGTGTGTCTTGTTGGAGTGTAAAATGAGATTTATACGTTTCCTGGATTTTTTAATAAAATCTAAAATGCTTCTGCAGTTGTTGATTTATTGGATAGTGAAAGCAGTTGCTTATGTTTTTAATAATCCACAAATTATCCATTCCATTTCTAATACATTGAGTTTGATATATTTGGGGGTTTTTTTGTTTGTTAGTTTAGGGTTTTTTTAAAGTTACTGGCATAAGCAACAATAATCATTGCAATGAAAAGAATAGTAATTGTTTTAAATATTTGTGCTCAGACCATCAGTACATGGACAGACATAAAATAAACATTGCTCAGTTGTGCTCTAAACGTGTTTTTTTTCTTAAGCCTTCTTTGTACCTGCTATTTTATAGTGTATCTTGTTGCATTTATTGTGCAACTTCAGTTTTCTACTGATGCTCCAATATGTGGACCATCCTACACCTTGATTTCAGTAAAATTATAAATGGACATCAAGTTATTTACATGCATAACTGTACAGTTAGCAGAGAAGTGAAAAATCCAGCCTGCTCACTCTATTTTCATTTTTTCCTGAGCAAAAAAATTGCACATTTGAAGGTGGGTGAACCAAAAATCATTTTTCATGCAAGTTTCTTCCTCCCAGAATGAATATTCTGAAATGATTGTTAAGGTAATGTTGAAAATGTTATTACTGTTGCACTTCAATCCTCCAAAATGCTTTCTGTAACTAATGTTATATGAAGGTTATTTCATTTGACAGCTTATTATGTGCCCTAAACATTGTGCTGTATTACATTACAGTGAATAAATACAGGGTTGTTGTGTTCTTTTTCCAAGCTTTCGCTGTACAAACATGCATCATATAGCTACATCATGGCATTTGTTCTCTGTTTACATATTATTTCTAAGCCCTGCAGACAGAACTTTCCTTTTTATTTACAAGTTCATGGTACTAATGCTTTCCAGTTTAACAATCATTCTTTCTTTCCTTTAGAGATTGTTTTCAGGAGACAGACACAGATGTACCTTAATATAATGCATTAATACTAGGCATGTTTGTCATTATACAAAATTCAAAAAAAAATATTTAGCTGTTTATTTTGTAAACAAGTCAAGTTATATTTTTGTATGTTAAAGGTCCCATACCTAAATATATTTGTAATGTTTCAATAATCAGGTAATGACTGTGGATATTTCACCCTTCTCCTAATTTCAGTCTTCTTTAGGGTTAATTTTCAGGCTTCTAACTTATGGTTCTGGATTGTCAGTAACCAGAGGTTTTGCTTATTTTAATTATTTCAGATTCTTCCCTCCCCTAAGCTGTATATCTTCTACCAAAGTGTAAAAAAATAGTGCCTACAAAAGTGTTTGTGGGACCAAAATTTTGCTTAAAGTTGGAAAGGTGTGCTCTCCCACCTGACATGAGGACTGCCAGGAAATAAGTGGGGAGATATTGAGGGATAATGATAATATGGAAGATTTACTTAAAACTGGACCTAAGAAGTCCTAATAAAATTAAATTACACAAAATTAAGTTCTACATATAGAACCTTTGGGATTTTTTCCCCACGGATTTAATTCTCTTCCTATCTTATTTCAGCACAGCTTCCAGTGGTTTTGATTGTTTCAGCTCCCGCCTGCCTTGCCTAGGATATAAGTGAGCCAGGTTCTATTGTCATCTACTTTATTGTAAAACATAGAAAATACACATTAAATCAAGGGAACTGATTTAGATTTGCACTCTGAAACTGAGTTGGGGACATGGAAGCATGCTTTGTCTCTGTTCTCTCTTAGCTTCAATCCTCTGATGGTAAATCTATGTTTTGATTTCTCCTGAGGCTTTTGGAATTTCTTTAAACAGCACTCCTCTACAGACAGAAGACACTATAGATGGGATTGCCATGACCTGTTCTTTCTTCCCTGCCTCCTGTATTTACTGTCCTTGAAGGACCATGAGATCCTTCATACTCATTTTCTCTGCTTCCTCCTGTCACTCCTGGTGCTTCCCTGTAATATAGAACTGACTCATGTGACGCTGTGTTTAGATGTGTGTGATGCTCTACAGCCTCTCATCCTGTACACTTTCTCTTCTCCTTCCTTCTAAGCATCTCATCATCTTCTCCATCCCTTTTTTTTCCTCCATCCCACCTGAAAGAATTCCTCACCCTTGTGTTTTCACCCTCTTAAATGGCATTGATTCTTATCACAGTTGCCTTTATCTGACCTGTAATTTTCTCTTTTAGTTTCTTGCTTTTCATCTTACTTCATAAGACCAAGCCATGTCAGCTGACTAATTGCTGTATTGCTCCTTCAGCCCTAGTGCCTGCAGAGCACTGTATTGCTAATAAAGTCGAGGTAAATGGACTACAGAGAAAAATCTTGATTACTTGTTTGTTCATTTAAACACACACACGCAAACACACACCCTTAGTGATGTGACTTGCTTTCTGTACCACCTTCCTCTTTCTGCTGTAGTTCTTGTTTGTGCTGCAGGTGAAGCTCCCCAGAGCAGGAGGCTGACCCTTGTATTTGTGAAACATGCAGAGTGTTGAGTACCTGGCCAGAAATAACAGTAAGGGAGCATAACTGGCTGAGAGCCTTCTTGCCCTCCATGTGACCTCTGCTCTGTGAGGAGGCCCAGTGGTCTGCTATTGTCTCTGTCCTTTCCTACATTCCTTTTTTCTTCCTGATCTGTCTCTTTGACTTCTATCCAAGGATAAAGCCCTTTGAGGTGGATGACTCACAGTTCTGCACTTCCTTTGACTCACACTTTGCCACCTATTATATTGGTCAGCTCTTACTAAACTGCAATTTGGCTTTTTTATTGCTAATGACAACAATCCTTGCAGCCCTCATCTTTGAATTCACTGTCACTTCTGCTGGGTCAGAGCTATGCTTTTTTTCTCTATGATTAGTCAAAGCTGTATTTCCCCTTTCTCCCTCTCCCTGGGTTTTATACCGTTTGGTTTTTTAAACATCCCCTGCAGATTTCAGAGTCTGGAGGCTCTTTTGTCTCTGGAGCCCAGGTGCTTGGGCTGCATTTCTGAGGGTGAAGATGCTGGTCCCCACACAGGCTGCCCTGCCAGCATGGGAAGGCAGCCTTGTCCCTTGCCTCCCCATGCAGCATCCTCACCGTTCATCAGCTGCTTGACCAGGAACAGCTTCCAGTGGCATCCCTGGTAACACACCTTGAGCGATGACAGAGACTTGGTGTCATCACGCAGGTGCTGATGATGAAGGCTTAGCAAACACTTCAGCTGGTGGAAAACAAGCACTAGAATTCAGGTCTCTTTTCAGGCACCATGTTGTCCCTGAAGGGCAGGGCTAGCATGACTGCAGTCACTGAAACTCCATCCCTGGCACTGACATCAGCAGGAATGACTGATCACATCTAGGAAATTGCTCTTGGAATATCCTACTGGCCTTTTTTATATAAGTATTTTTCAGAGAACTGGAGCAATATGATCTTTAATTTGTCTTAGTCAGGCACATCTTCCATCAAATCATAGCAACCAGCACCCTTAGCCCCACATTCTTGTCTAACCATGTTACAGCTGGCAGAAGAAAGGGCAGTATCACTGCTTTTGATGGGTTTCCAACTTTAAGCAGGAAGCAGTTTGGCCTGATACTTGAAGATTATAAATCAGTAATACAAGTCATAGCCCAAACACTAAGCAGACACTAGATCCCTTCTCAAAAGCCGTGTCTAGTCTTATTAAAACATCTTGTACTGAAGCAGCCCTCTGCAGCTGGTGCTGCTTTTCAGTGGAGTGAGTAGAAACAGACTCCAACACAGGCAAAACACACTCCAAACCAGGCAGATTAGCTATTACCAAGCTACTACTTGTCTGCTAGGATTTCCTAGACAGCAGCAAAAGAAGTGAATGGGATTATACTTGGCTATTATAGTAGGGTGCAACTTCCATCTGGGATGCAGATTCTTGACTCTAAAGCAGCTCTGAAAATCCCAGCTGTAATTTTCCAAGGAGGAAACATAAGCCAGGCAGTTTGTTACAGAGAAGTGTGATTCCTCTAGGAAGGGCAGTTCTGTTTCCTGAGCTTTTCTTCAATTTCAGCTAGCATTGCCAGGCTTTGACTTTATTTCCAGAACTGATGCTTGCCAAGCCTGGAGTTATCTGAGTTGAACAGCCGCATTTGAAATGATTAATTTTACTGGCACCTGTATCAGCCTGTACAACTGCTTTTATGAGACATGGGACATTATAAAAAATGCAGAGAACAAATAGACCTGGTGTGTAAGCAGGATGCCCATCACTGTGTAATTATGCATAACTGTACAGTTACGTAAATGCTTTTCTTGGGGAATCACCAGTGACGGCAGCAAGCTTTGCCTGTCATGTTTGGGCTAGTTAAAGCACTGATTCATCTTACTTTGAATACTCTGTTTCCTGCTTGTTCTATGGTAAATGGATTACTGACTGCAATTTCAATAGTAATTAATGAGGATGAGAGATGGATCCAGTGATAAAACTGGGTTGTCTGAAGAAGTGGAATGATTTACTCCACTTGTCAAATCTCACAGTGTTACCAGAATATCACTAGCTTGTTTGCAGACTGACTCTCCCTCTTCTTGACAGATGCATTTTTATCAGTTGAGGGAACAAATCTAAGCATACAAACCATGATGTGACTCTTTCATTCCTCCTCCATCTAAAGCATCCCTCTCCTTCCCTTTATGGCACTCGCCTTGAGCTCATTTTTGCAGTTGCATATTTCTTCTTGAGCCGTCCCACCATCTGTTATACACCAAGTTGGTCAAACCTTGGATGCAGAAAGCAGCAAATTTGAGCTCAGCTCTTAGCAGGTGTCATTGTACCAATGACTAGGTTACCACCTCTAGCTTGTTAGCTCATTCAGCTCTGGATGAAACCTTATTGCTTAGATGGAGAGCAATCCACCAAAGGAGCAATGCCCTGAGAAAGGAGCTGGCTAGGCAGGGATCTGAGCTTCTTCCACTCAAATGGAAGCTCCAGGGAAGATATCCGCATTGATTATTTTAAAGCACAGTGTGATCCCCAGAAGAAAGGCACTATTTTAGTTCAAGATAATTATTATTAGTGATATCATTACCACTGTTATGGTGACTGTTACTGTAATACCTTATTGCAATACTTACACAAGAAGAAATATGCATTGGCAGGTGGCGGGAGGGAAGGAAAGTGATGGCTTTGCTTAAGCAAAAAGTGGCTAAATTTGACATTTGATCTGAATACAGTCATCTTTCTGAAGTTAGCTCAGTTGGTTAGAGAATGGTACAGTAACACCAAGGTTGTGGGTGCAATTCCCCCAAAGGGTCATTTACGCAAGAGTTGGACTCTTACATCCATTCCAACTCAGAGTATTCTGTGAATCTCAAAACAAAAGCAGATTCTTTGCTTCCCTGTAAATTTGCGTTGTTTTGACTTAATGCAAGAGCAATGTGCACATACAGAACAGACAACCTGGATGATAGGTAGATACAAGATTTATCATTAAGAAACTTGTGGAGAAATTAATTTATGGACAGTTCAGATGAGCAAACAGTCAACATGTTGGTGCACAGTGCTAGTGAAAGTGCCAAATGTTTATATGGTTTTTGTGATGGGAGAATCTGGGGAAACCAGGCTTTGTGGTTGGCCTTAGCTGGCTGTACTGCTTTTTCCTGTGTACATCATGTTAGAGTCATTTGTTAAATATCCTTCCCAACTTTACGTAACTCTGACCTTACAGGTGAAGAAGCTGGTCCTGCCCTAGGAACTACAAGAAGAATGATGTTTGTTGACAGAGGTAGATAATATCTTCCTTTTCAGTAAGTCAGGATGTCAACAGCAACGACTTGGACAGGAATTGACAGGAAATTTACGCTTAGTCCTTGAACTCCGTGGTTTTGGCAGAGATATGACTGAATGAAACACAAAGTGACAGAGGGAGAAACCTGGATTCCCTCCCGGAGAGGGAGTTTACTTGAATTGCTTGGTCATGGACTAGCTTGTTTCATTCACAGAAAAAATTCTGGATCTTAAGAGAGGCTACTACAGTATCCATCCCCTTGCCATCAGGGACCCTGAGAAGCAGCAATCATGTAACCATCCTCTGCAATATACTTAGGAGGGTGTAATTAATTGCTGAAAGGCTCCAGTGTGGCTTCGCTGAATTCAATCAGCCCCACAAATATCACTGAAACTTCTCTGGTGAGTTTTGTAAACAAGATTTAACTATAAATTAAACCCAAGCATAGATGGTGTGCATTCAAAATGTCAGTTAATTTTATTCTGAAACAATTTGTTTTATGCTAGAGTTTAAATTTTCATTAGTTCAAAGAATGGACGTTCTTTTAGGGTCGTGTCTTCCAGATGTGCAGGACTGCAAATCAATAGCCAGTCGCTGCAATAAATTTTCGTTTAGACACTTTATGACCTAGGCAAAAAGTACGTATATAAATGGGGAGAAAACTGATAGACTGCTAGAAAACAAGTGTGCCTGCCTTTCCTTGGAAAGGTTAATGGAACTATCAGCCTGCAGGTATTACACTTGCTTGTGGAGTTTTCTTCCCTCCTCCTCCTCAGCCCTGTTTTTGCACTTGGCATTTGGAGAAGTACCAAATTAAATCCAAGTTAATGTATGTGTCATGAAACTTCCCTGAACTGAGTAGAGCAGCAAGAGTCTTATGAGACCAGTCCTGGGAGATTCTGGCTGCCATTTGTGCCTGCAATAGGGGCAGTGGAGGGAGATCAGGGTCTTAGGAAGGCAGAGTCTAAATTAAGGCAGGCTCTGGCACGCGCAGTTGCAGGGAAATGCAATTTGATATAAACATTGGGGCTCCAAAATGAGTGAATGCCACCTACACTGCTCCCAGGAGGCTCCTGTTTCTCAGGAATGTTCTGGCAACATGTTGCAACCTAGATATTAGTTGTACTTTTCAGTTTGCTTTGTCATTTTCAGCAGCAGTTTTTAGTCTGTGAAAAACCATATTAATATGTGGTAGTAGTATATTAATGAGAATGCACATTTTCATTGATTTTAAGGAAGTGGGCAGCACTGCAGTTTCCAGACTTGATTCCAGGGAACAGTTCCTGTAAATTGCAGTAAATACAGAATTGCTAAGTGCCACAATAACACAGCATTTTTCCATTGGACTAAACACATGGATTGACAGAACTCATTAGTTGCTGACGAGGTTCAAAGGTAAATAAGCCAAGAAAGCAAATTTAGACAGAAAAGAAAATCCTACTTGTACAACACTGCCCAATGAACATTTCTTGCCCTGTGAAATGTTCAGAGATGAGGTAGGTATTTTCCCCCAGTGGACCATGCTCAACAGACACGTGTCAGAAGGCTTATTGATAGCTCTCATGTACGTGAGATTTGCTCTCCTGTTAGCCAGTGCTCTGCTGCTCTCATTTGACCTCATCCCTAGAAGGCTGAAACTTTATTACTGTAATGAATCTTCGCTTCTCCTTCCTTGCACCTGGGGGATTTAAACGTGCTTGTGCCAAGACACCATCTCCTTGCTTGGCAGTAAATAATCTGGGATACATGCAAGTTGATTTCACATGGAAATTAGAGAGGATGGAAGAGATTTGTCACCAGACATTTGTGACCCATGTTACATCAGCCTTTGGGAACACAGTATGTCAGCCAAAATAAAGACTTGTCTTGTGAAATAGGTTGCTAGCCCTGATAAACCAAGCTTCAATAGCAGTTGAGGGTCAGGCTAGTAGCCTGAAATACTGAAGTCATTTGGGACCTTGAATTAATATATTTTCCACAAACAGGTTCATGGTGGAGAAGGGCAGGGCAGCCTTTCTCACCTAACAAACACCATGCCCCATCTGATGCCAGCCATTGTGGGAGAACTTTGATCTTGTTTGATTTTCAGCCCTCAAATTGTCTCTTATTTTTTATTAAATTGATCAGTACAGAATCCAGCCATTCTTGTGCTCCGTTCTGATTCTCAATAGTACCACCCTAAAGTTTTGTAATTTGCTGATTTAATGACTCCTGACATACCTGATCCAAATCACAAAATGTGTTTCCCATGGAAGCTGTGCTAAGAAGGGCAGAAGATCCCTCTGCTTTTACACTGCTTTATCGATGTGTGTCACTTAAAATGAGACACAAGTGAGTATTTCTGCTTCCCTTTTAGAGCTCTGCTTAAATGCTTTACATCAACAGCTCCCATTGGAATCAGATTTCTCCTTTGTTGTTCTGTTTCCTCCCTCTCCTCTGGGGCCAAACAGTTCATCACCGTTTAATCCTGGGAAAACCAGGAAATGAGAGTTACTAGGAAGAGGGATAGGATTCCTCTCACCTATCTTGAGCTGAGTGTGCTGCTCCAGCTCGTCATCCCGGCTCCAGCTGAGAAAATGGAGAGAGAGGTGTGTCTCCTGGGGGCCATTCACCCCATTCTGAGAGAGCTGGCTGGGAAAGGTGTGAGGAACCTGTATTGGTTTGGCAGGGCCTGGTTTTGGGTAGCAGGGGGGCCGCAAAGGTGGCTCCTCTGAGAAGCTGCTGGGAGCTTCCACTATGTCCGGCAGAGCCAGTGGCTGATGGCTCTGAGGATGGACATGCTGCTGGCCAGAACTGGGCCAATGAGAGGGGTTGGTTAATGCCTCTGTGATGACATATTTAAGAAGAAAATCAAAACAAAGTCACAATAGTTTGGAGTCTAGTTAGAGAAGAGGAGGAGGTGAGAACATGTGCGGGAAACAACATGGAGACACCAAGGTCAGTGAAGAAGGAGGGGGAGGAGGTGCTCCAGGCACCGGAGCTGAGGTTCCTCTGCAGGCTGTGGTGAGGACCATGGTGAAGCAGCTGTGCCCCTGCAGCCCATGGGTCCA